>CM021704.1:30332881-30505534 GCA_011074415.1 Stictonetta naevosa | reverse complement strand
AGAAAGAAAGAAAGAAAGAAAGAAAGAAAGAAAGAAAGAAAGAAAGAAAGAAAGAAAGAAAAAGAAAGAAAGAAAAAAGAAAGAAAGAAAGAAAGAAAAAGAAAAAAGGAGGAATGAGTTGATAGCATGAGGTAATCGCATGCAAAGATCTACAAAAGCTCTTAAGTGCACATGATCTGAGAACACTGGCTGAGGTATTGAGTTCAAATGTGGTGAGTCTGGGCCAGGTTTTTAAAGCTTTCCATGCAGCTCTGTCCGCACTAAGGACGGTGCAGTGATCCTACTAGGGAGAGCAGCCCCAGGGGAACATTAACAACGTGAAGCAGCTCCGGTTTCACATATGGACCCTCAAAAAGGGGGCTGAATCCTGGAGAACAAAAATTACTTCCCCAGGTGGCACGCTGCTCTTTTCTGCCAGGCTAACCTGGTGCACGCGCGGCGTGCTGTGCTCTGCTCTGCCCAGGGCAGACGGGCAGCTCCTGGACGTTGGGCTCAGAGCGTGCCTGGAGAGGTGATGCTGAGGAAAACTGCTGGGAGGAAACAAAGAGGATTTTAACTTGGAGATGCCAAAGGAGACAGAGAGATTTACAGGCAGCAACTGGACATTTTCCAGACTGAATAACTTTGTAGTGCTCAACAGGCAGCCTGAGTGCAGCTTTTAATGAAAAATTCATACTGTTTTCTAGAGAACATTTTTTTCTTTCTTCTGAGTTGTTTGTTTGTTTTCTGAGATATTATCTTCAGATATAGTTAATCACCTTTCTATCAAGATGTGTTGAGCACACGGTATATTGCAGTGCTGTCATGTCCTGTTCCCTTTTGGGAAGAGGTGTGATGGGAGGGTTGAGTGTGGGGCTGCTGAACCCCAGGAAGCAATGCTTCCAGACACATCAGAAGGAAAAGGTCTTCAGTTGCACTGTTGACAATGGTGTACTCTTGGAAAGCAACAAGAAAGCCTTAGCAATCACACTGAACAAAAACACAACTTCTCTCTTACTGAACCCAGGAAAGGTTTAGGAAAAGGGCATGGCAGCAGGGTGCAGGACAGGGGTGGCACTCAGCACTGCATGCCTTGCAGCCATGAGAAATGAGGTGGAAAGGGCTTCAAATGCTGCCCTGGTAGGCAACAAAATAGCAGTGTAGGTGCTGACAGCAGTGACTGTGAACAGGTAGCTAGGAAGTGGAGACGACTGAGAAAGAGCTAAAGACGTTGAAGATTGGTAAAGTTAAGAACACAGGGAAGAAATTATGTACACATCTCATCGACAAAAAAAATCCCTATTTAGGGATGACACTGCTTAAAATCTGTTGCATTGGCATGATTGGATAGCTTTTACACAGGAGAATTAACTTACTCGAATACCCTGAGACACAAAATAATAATTTCAAACAAACCCCAGAAAAATAGGTGGCTTCCTAAGAAGGAGAAATAATATTAGTATCTATGCATAAAAGGGGTAAATATAAAAATTCTTGTGACCAATGACCAGTTGCCAGGCCCAGAAAATATAACAGAATACTTGATGTGAGATGTGATCACTAAGGAATTCTTCAGTCCTGTAATGTAGTTAAACAAAGTGACTTCATGAAACATGTCTTAAAGACAATTGCCATGAGAGATGAAAACTTTCCTGATTAAAGGTAACTGTCACAAAACAGATTTCCTCAAATAATTTGATTTACTGCCCCAGGCATTTTGAAAATTATGCAATATGCTGTAATGCCACAAAAATTAAATGGATGAAAAACAGTTGAGTGATCTAAAAATGTAACCAGGAGCAGGGCTCACTCTGGCTTGTTTCCAGCCAGCTGCCACAGGGATGTCCCCTCCTCAGCCGGTGGCACCAGCCGGAGGGCCCGGCCGGGCCTCTCAGCCCGCGGGGTGAGGCCTGGGGGCACGGGGCACGGAGCTGCAGGGCTCTCTGCAGCTGCCCACCAGCACCCACGGCCTCAAGGCGTGGGCAGGGGCAGCATCGGTGTGGGGACAGAGAGGGAACGAGATGATGCTCGTGGCCCAAGGCAACCGGCGAGCCAGAAGAGCCCACGTGGGGCCTGGTGCCTGTGTGAGGGCCCTCCGACTGGAGGGCGGCTGTGTGGGGGCAGCACACGGGCGGGAATGAACGGCTACGTGCTATGAAGAAATTAGTAGATAAAGTGCAGGAGATCACATGAGATTATCCTAATGGTGGCTTACGGGTATGAATTTAATGAACAAGTATATGTTTTTTATTCCTTTATTAAAAATAACAGATTCATCTAATCTGATTAATTTGCACTGTCTTTTGTAGTTAGCACAGCATCTCGCTGTGCATGTAGCCACAAGCCAGCTCTCTGATGGAGCACGCTGGCAGAGGCTGGCTAGCCTTGGCTCTGGACAGAGGGCCTTGTTTTCCTTCTCCAGTAGCTACAGCTGAGTTTTTTATTTTCATGGGTTGCTGTCTGTTGCAACAAAAAGTTATGTTTCCTCTGAAGATTAAAAGTGCTCAACCGCAAGCCTATGGATTAATGATCATTACTAATGGAAATGGTAAATACTACCCTGAAGGTTGGGTTTCATTTCATGGATACACAGACAATCGTCAGACAACACAGTCTGGGAAAATATACTGTAATTAGCAGTACGCTTTATGCAAGGGTGAAAAGAAAAAGCTAAAAAGCAATGGGTACTGGCCACATGGTGTGGGGACATCCATGAACGAGGAGGTGCTGGCCAAGGAGCCTCAAGCCATGCCCGCATCCCTGTGCCAGCCTAAGCACGTCTCCAGCAGCACAGGGCACCAGAAGCCCCCTGCCCCTGGCACCAAACCACTGCCCTGTGCCTGCCAAGCCACTGCGGCAGTGGAAGTCCCCACCAAGGAGCAGGGAGAGTGATGGATTACCTCGACCTCCACACACACCACCCGTCAAAGCATGATGAATGGCCTTTTGTCTGCTAATTAGATGAAGGGGACAATACAGGGTGTTAGTTTTCTCATGAGCATCAAATTAGGAAAGCTGTCAAGCAAAATGACATGGATAACAATTAGGTGGTGTGTTTTGAGTTATTTACCTGACCGTAATGTTAATGGAGGCATCAAAGATAAATTCTGTGCATCGTTCAAGGAGCCATCTATGTTTCCTCTGTCAGCGCAGCTCGTTACTGGCCACTTGGCATCCCTGCAGAGGGACGGTGTGCGGCGCTGTGCCGAGTCCCAGGGAAGGGGAACCGCAGGCTTGTTCCACGCTCCAAGCAGCTCTCCACACCTGCACGCTGCAGACCCCGTGCTCTTTCACACCAGCTTCTGACGTGCTTTAATGAAGTTGTGCCTGTTTCACAGCAGCGTGAGTGAGGAGAGAATTAGTCCCCATCTACTGCATTTGACATTTGAATTTGTCACATTCTGATGTGGAGAGAGGATGTTTGAGAGAAAGAGCACAGCACATCATCCCGGGCACGTGTTCACACTGCCCCCGCCACCTCTGCATGCCACAGGAAAACATGGCAATGAAGTGTGCTTTTTAACCATTGCTGCAGTCCCGTACAGTTTTCTGACCTCGAACTCGTTCCCTCTTACACTAATCCAGGAAAATAGTCTTTGGAGAAAAGCATCCCTGTCTGCAAATGCACATGTTGTTTCCATCTAGAAGAATGGGAGTAACAGTCATTATTGTCCCAAAGAGTCTGGAACTGCACAAAATGATGTTGTGAACAGATGTACTTGGATGCCAGCACGTTGGGACTGAGCAATGTCTGCTTCTCACAGCTGAGAGGAGATGGCTTAGTTTGAAACAGACCAAAACACACAGAAAGTGGTGTGGGACATCACCCCGGCTCTGCAGAGGCACACACCCCTTGCATGCAGGATCCTGCCTGCAGGCTCAGGAGGCGGCTGGCCTTTCATTCCTCCATCCTCTCATCCACCCTCACTTCTGCCCCTTGTCTGCCTGGGGAGAGAGGGGGACGGGCATCCCCTCTTTGTATAGCAATGCTCATTTCAGACAGCCATGTGGCATTTGCTTATTGGAGAATAGCCACAGAACAAATTGTAATTGACCATTTCCACACTGAGACCAGAAAAGTTGAGAAGTTTCTTGTGGGCATCCCTGTGGTGGTGGCAGCCTCATGGGGACACCCTGCCTGGCCACACACTGCCCGTGGAGCAGCACCAGCACAGACAAGGGTACGGACATGGACACAGACGTGGACACAGCAGGGACAGCCCAAGGCCATGGAGACACTGCCAGCTCTTGTCAGGGCTATGAGCTGGGCTAGCTGCCTGGAGAGCATGTCGTTTGGCTTTTTTTTTTTTTTTTTTTTTTATAAAATGTATTTAAATTCAAAAGTGAAACGAAGAAAAGCTGTTCGATTTATTTATTTATTTATTTATTTATTTATTTGACTGTGCTCATGCTTTTCAGGTGCAATTATTTTCACAACCTGGAATAAATTCATGCTGGAATCATGGGAAAACACCTCCTCATCCATAAAGAAAGTGCTTATGGCTGAAGATCAAAAGAGCAAAATGTTCAACCAGGGACATGCTTCCACTGTGGAAAAACCCAGCACTCCCCTTTCTAGAGCAAGCAACAATTCACAGATTTTTTTTTTGCCTTCTCAATGAAAACATCTAGTAGGCCCACACAGGAAATTAGTGCCAAAGGAATCACATTCTCTATGTAAAAGAGAGCAACAAAAAAAATTCTAATAGCAGCCTGCCAGTGACCATTTGGGGACTAAAAGAGGCGTGTGGCATGCTCCAGGCACCATCCACGCCGGGTGCAGGGCACTGCTGGCTCCTCGGGCAGAGGCCACGGTCCCCTGCGATGTCCTTGTGCTAGGCCAGCTCCTCCTCCTCTGACGCCTCGCAGGAATTACCTCCGAGGTTTTCGTTGCATCTTACACACACTCGAATAAAGTGTGCTTTGTTTGTTTAAAGTTTCACTCATTTAAATATTGAAAATATTATTAAAAAAAAAATCCAAGCCAGATTTCTTTTGACAATTATATCAAGAGGACTTGGATGGTGCCAAGTTTTAGGTTTTTGTACACTAATTCTCAATTGTGCTCTGCAGGCATTGGTTTGCTGACAACCATCTGTTTCAACCCAACTTTTTTCCTTAAAGTCTGCCCAAGAGAAATTAAAATATCAAAAGGAAATATTTCAGAGGGAGAGGAAAGGAAGCTAAGGAGAAGGATGTTGAAGTTGAAAACAGCTTTGGAAATTAAGCTTTGCTTAAGCTATGTGTTGCCACCGACGTGTGTACTGGTGAGCTTGAGCGGGCTCAGCATCATGGGCATGGTGGCCTGCAGCTTCAAACAGGATTTGCAGAAATGCTGCTTGGATATCACTGAGGTCTGCCCACCGTGGCTTCACTGCCTTGTCAGGTTTCCGTTTGTCGTAGCCTTTTTCCAAGTGTCTTATGAAACACTGTCACATCGAGCGTAGAACAGATCTCAGAGAGAAAAATTGCCACGGAAAATGACAGCAGCATTGCTTTTAGGAAATACAGAGCTCTGGCCAGCTTCTCTTCATATGATCAGCTTACCCCATGACTAAATTAACCATTTGTAATTAAAATGGTACTAAAAAGCAGATGGAACATATTAATTAAATGTCACAGTTGGTTTCCCATAGCCTTTTGATATTGAGAGCTACGCCAAACACACAAATAACAAAAAAGAAGCTCATGGCTGCAGGCTGGGCTTGCAGGAGCTGGCCGGGGCAGTGTAGGGGCAGCCCCTGGGGGCACAGATCCCCCTCCCTCCGGGCGCATCCCCGGCTCTGTGGGCAGGGGCAGCAGAGCTCCATGCAGGAGCCAGCCCCAGCCTCCCTCCTGCCAGCCAGCGTGGCTCAGACCTTTCACTGAGGTAAAAATTAGAAGTAAGAACAATGAAATTCATTCACAAAGTGTAATTTTATCACAACTGCTGTCTCTCTCTTTGAAATAATTTAGTAAAAGACAGAATTACTGTCATTTGTGTCAAAGCATAATTTCCCCTGTTAAAACAAGGCACATTATGCCCCATCTTTATGGAACAACAAAACAGAATTAAAGTTTTTTCTCTTATATATATATGAAGCCACTGATTTTTGCTGTTGCTTGAAAATACTTCCGTGAGCAAAGCAGCCCATCTGCCAGAAGTGCAGGGAGTGGCTCTGTGCTGTCTCATGCTGTAGGTCCCAGGGCCCCCTTCCCAGGTATTGAAAGGGAGGTCAGGGGCTCCCCGTGCATGCTTGGCGCATGGACGTGCAAGCTACAGACCACGCAAGTATGGATAAATCTGCCCTTTAAAACATGAAAACCTCGGTTGCTGCCCCCCTTGCACTGAACCTTATAATTCTATGTTCTTTATACGCCTAATGTGATTTTACTCCCATGGATTGGATATTCCCCGAAAATAAAATATCAATACATAATAATAAAGATAAACAGAGAACACTTTGTCATCAATAAAGTGAAGCAAATGCTCCCATGCTTCATGTAAGAAAAAAACTAAATGATAGTAGAGAATTCAAAGAGTCACAAAAATGAATACTATGGGAGAAAAGCTGCTCAGAAACAGGTTGGCTGAGGATGAAGAAAATTGACCCTTGTAAATGGAGGGTGCACTCCTGGCATATAAAGAGAAACCTTTGTCAACATTCCTGTCAAAAAGCTTAACCTCATTGCAAACAGCACACCACACCACTTAGAAAAACAAAAGCATGGAAAGATGAATAGCTCTGTCACTAATCAGTGTGAAACTGTTAATTTTAATTGAATTATAGCAAACTTGAAGTCAAACAGATAAGTCCTAATCCTGTAATGCTTTAATTTTCTTTCTAATATTTTTCTAATATTCTAAAATACCATGTTACTTACACCGCTTAATCAATTTCATGTTGAATTTGTGAAACTCTGATAGCGTATTGTTGTTTTTAAACAAATAAATGGATTGCAATTTCAAAAGGTTATTGTGAAGGCAGCAGTGAGGGATGTGCAGCCAGGCTTGGGGAGCGGTGGCGGGCCGTGCTCATTGCACAGGACACCCGACGTGCTGCCCACGCACCGCATGGTTTGAAAGCCCTGAGAGATTCCTGCTCTGTCTGGTGTCTGTGGGCTGCCAGCAGGGCAGGCTGGCCACGAGCCAGAACACACCAAAAAGTGGATCTGGCACTCCCCCCAATGCTGCTAAGTGTGGCAACCGTTGGCTGCCTTTCCGTCCATTTCCACCACGGCAGATGAAATTTTGGCAGGCAAACAGCGGGACCGATGCTGGCTGTGGCCTGGGCCAGGGAGCAGGCAGCGTGGCGAGCAGCAGCGTGAAGAGTTTTCCCTTCCTTCCCTATTGCAGTCAGAGAGGCAGAGCGCCTCAGCGGCTTTCCCTGAGTGCCAGCTGTGGGTCTTTAAATGGCTAACAGGAAGCCAAAGGCACGGCTCAGGCTCTTCTTAATCCTTCCATGGAAGATGACAGTAAGATTTCTGCTGTATCAACAAAAATAAAAAACAACTGGCTTGCCCAGCTCGAGGTTTTATTCCAAATTCCCTCAGGTATTTTGTCCATGAGAAAAAATATAAATTGCTGAATTTCTGTGTATTTTTTTATTTCAGAGTAGATTCTGCATATTTCCTACATTCAAAGCTAAGAGCAGTAGCAGAGGAGCTGTGCCACTCACAGGTTCGGTATTGCTGGTGAGGCTGCAGACAGCTCTTGGGCGGCCTGCTCCGTGCCTGGCTGCACAGCTGCCCTGTGGTGCAAAGCGCTGAGCGATGTGGGAGGTTGGGGTCCCCGTGTGCAGTGTGTGAGGCCAGGGTCCCGGTCTGTGGTGCGGGAGGCAAGGCAGCAGGGAGGCTCCCCACTCTGCCGTGACCGCACGCACAGGAAGCACGCACTGATCCCTGGCTGCTCCTGGTAACAAAGGATGGAGTCAGGTAGTTTCCTTACTCAGTACGAGTTCATCTGCTATTGGCAAGGGAGGAATTCAAATCTTCCGAGGCACTAAGGCATGAGCGTAAGCTACCGCAACAGGATTTGTATGGAGATAAGGCAGAGCTTGCTAGCAGAGGCATGCTCTGGACTCCTCAGACCTTTACTCCCCATAGGCTTGTATATACTTAACAGATTTATAGAAAAGGCAAAACTTGCAAGAAACAAAAAGACTCAATTAAATCCCTCTCTTCCAATTTATTATGCCATGCCAAAGATGAAAACAAGAGAGTGCAGTGCAGCCAGAGCTGTGCGTAGAAAGCTGATTTATGCCCCTGACTGGCGAACAGCAAGTGCATGAGAAATGGCAGAGATTCCTAATGAGTGAGTAATCTGTGAGAGAGCTTTTCCAATAACTCAAACAAGATAAAATAAAAATGCCTGCTACAGACATTGGGATTTTTCTAATGAATTTGCTCTATGAACCGTTCATAATCCATGTTTATTCCATCTTCTAAAATTAGGTTTATCTGAACAAAGTTCAGACAAATATGTTTTTAAGACCTGTTTATAGGCATTTAGACAAACTGAAGGTTTAGTATTAGATTATAAGCTTGTACTTTACAGTCACAAGGAGAAAGCACCATCGTTCCTGCTGGCAGAGCGAGTCCCTTCTGTGGGGAGGTGGCTCCTGCCCCACTGCTGGACACATGGCACCTGCAGCCTAGGTCTGGGCTGTAGCCACCGCTTCCCCCAGGCACACACGTGCACATGCACAGCCGTGCACACACAAAGACATGCATATATACACACACACGCAAACATGACCTCATGCACATGGACACACATGCACACACACAGGCATACACACATACAGACCTGCATGCATACACATACACCTCACTTACGCACACACACACTGAAGAGTTTGTCTTTGTTGTCTTCGTTATCAAATGCTTATCAGGCCTGTGTCTCTGTGCTTTATTTATAATTTTCCCTGTTAATTATTATTCCCCTTGAGATGAAATGAAGCAGATGCTGTTGTATTCCTCATACCCTTACAAGAACTTAGATGGGGAAATAAGTGTATCCACTCCCAAACTATACCTCAGCAATGCAGTCACAAATACGAACAAAGGAACATAAGTGGAGGGAAGAGGAAAAAATGACAAATTCAAGTCTTCCTCACCCAGCTCTCCAAAGGCAGCTCAGTTGTGCATCATCCCTTATTAAGGCTAAACTTAATGGCAGTCAGTCCATAATTTTTTTCTTCAGTATATGTATGAGAGATGCCTTCATACCTCATTCAGAGAGGGAAGCAAAAATGGTAAGTTATTTGACCAGTATTTATTTTGACTGTTCATGATCAAGCCAATGTCTGAATATTTTGGGAAGATTTTTTGAATACATTTGTGCATGGGATAAATACCAGGAAACTCATATTTCCTTCCAAATAGCCTCAACAGAACAAGATACTAAATTTAGTAACTAAATTATTCATCATATGATAGTCTCTTGATCTTAATCTTTGACTCTTTATGCCAGGCAGCAGAATACACTCTGAAGACAAACATTTTTCATGGTTGTTATCTTCTACACACAAAAAATGTACTCTCAGTGGTAGACTGAACCAGAAAAACATCAAGGCTGTGAAATGAGACCCTAGCAGTATCCACAGATGAACGGAGTTAATTTTTCCCTCTAAACACATTGGATTAAGGCTGTAATTTATCTCAGTGTAGATGATGTCCCAAGGGCACTTGCAGATCCCAAATCACTTAAGAAGCCTAGTGATTTTTTTCATTGTCTTACTTGACAACAGGCTTGCACCCAATAGTTACAAACAACTTAGTGCATGGAGGTGCTTCACAGAGGAGAATTTGGTAGCTGGCTGCCCTGCGCCCTGTGAGCGACCGGAGGAGTTGGGCTGGGAGGCAGCAGACACTCCAGCACCATGCTCAAGCCAAGCAAGATGCTGGTGGGCAGCCTGGCTACTGGCAAATGAGCTCCTCTGCAGGCTGCGCTGCTGGGTTCAGTACAGGACAGCTGATTTCAAACTGGGTTGAAGATCTCCATCCAACATTACAGTCAACGACTAGTCCCAAATGGTTTTCTTGAGGCCACTAGAAATCCTGCAGCTTTCAAGCTTCTCCCGACCTTTGGCTAGCACTGGCTGGTGTGTCCTGGCACTGAGGACAATTCCCCTCCTCCGTGACTCCAGCCTGCACAGCAGCTATAAACCTCATCACCACTGTGCCAGTGAGTCTCTGTCAGGAGAAGAACCCTCTATGTGATTTCATCAAAGCCAGTAAGACGTGTCCCTTCTTGGATTAAAGCCACACTAACATGCAAAGCCAGCTCAAGGCACTGTACATGTCTCCAGAACAGTATAGAAGACTATCTGTGCTGGGAGTGGCAACTGATTCACCGAAGGAAATCATTTTCTACCCCACTCTCAGCACACAGCTCACGCTACTGCAGAGCTTTGTTTTGCTCCTCTCAGCGGCTGCTGTGGCCCTGCTGCGCCGGGCTCCCTGCCGTGATGCTGGCAGCAGCCCCTGCTCTCCTCTCACCTCAAGGCAGCAGAAGAGCTGCCTCCAAACAGCATTTTGAGGGCCTGTGCCCATTTCTCTTGGGGAATAGCAAGGCTGTCATGCCTTCAGGTGGTGCCTATGCTGCCCACACATTTCCTGTGCTGCAACTCAGGGCGCACAGGGGCTGAGGCCTGTTCCCCAATGAGTGTGATGAGCATTGTGGGTGCACGGTCTCTGGGAACAGTATGCTGTATTTTTATTTTTCTGTGGGATATCTGCATGAGGCAAAACGGTCACTTTGTCTCACACGTGGAATGGGCTGGGGCCTTCACATCAGTGCTGCACCCCGCTTTTCATGTCTCCTCTATTTGCACACCTGACCAGAAGGGAGTGTTGCGTGTAATGAGATTTGCAATACTGAGTATTATGGTTTTAACTAACGCGTTTTGTGATAAATGAACAGGGAAAAAAAATTAAATATATATATATATAAAGAAAGAAATAGCCTTCCACAGCCCTTCTGAATGGGGCTTAAAAAGGCTTTTCCAGGGAGCCTTTTCCAAACATGTCACACAGCGAGTACAGGGTCCAGCAGCAGCAGAGCTCCCTCCCAGGACCAAACCTTCTCCTCTGCCCTTGGCTTGTCCTGCCGCTGTCCCCTGCTCGGTGCCAGCAGGTGTGCTCCTGCCACCGGCAGCCCCCCCGTGCCCATGGACCTGCAGCACACGGGGCCCATGGGGAGCAGAGTGGGGCCGTCCTGCAGGAGGGCAGGGGGACCCTCCCCGCTTCGTGCCACCCACCGCCACCTGCAGTGCAGCTGCCGGGGAGGACTCCTGAGGAGCTGTGCTTGCTGCCACGCAGTTTTCATCTCTTGGTGTCCCCCTGGACAGATGAGAGCACCACATAGCTGGTGTGGCAGGGCTGCTCTCAGCTGATGGAGCTGATCTATAGGCAGCGTCCCTCCACCCCAGCGTGCAGGATTCAAAAGCTCGAAACTAGCAGATATGGGCATTTTAAAAATGCATTCAGGCATATCTCCTTAGAAATTAGCTTCTGCTAGGAAAGACCGTAAGACATCTGTTCAGGAACCGTCATGGGCTTTGCTTTTCTGACAGGTAGGAGAAGTTTATCTGATGAGCTGGCTACCTGCACGGGGGAAGGTTCATTTTATGCAACGCAGTGAATGGTAGGAGTGTGCATCCAGAATTTACGTTTCCGAATAGCAGACAACACTCATCTCATCTTGAGTCAGCTCACCACCTGTTCAGATACAAACTAAAGGTCTTTGTTTTCTTCTGACTTCCGGCCTCTGCTGCTAAGACACAACCAGTTTTGTTGGGGTTTGTATATTTGCTTATTTTTATGCTAAAAGATTGGAAGGAACTTTGAGGAGCATCTGTACACTCCAGTTATGCTATTATCTAATGATTTAGGATGTGGCACAATTTATCTGGTAATATGGAAATCATGTCATGTTTGTTAAATTAAGGGTTTAGTTGTATGACTTAACAGATTTAATTTCTTAGGTAATAAACTGCTGTGAAATGATTTCTGAGTCATCCTTTTCTTGCCTTAGAAAATGCAGAGGCTGCAGGAGGCACAGTTGTAGGGGGCCCTGCACCACAGGCCACGGGATCCCGCTGTGCCACTGCCCCTCAAGCACTTCAAGGTATTCGTCCTTGGGGCAGGTGGTATCTGAAGTCAGGAGTCATCCTGCCCATCTGGGCAGATCTCTGCATTTTCATAGCAGCTAAGGCTTTGCCTCTGTTTGTTCTTCCCTCATGTGGGATCTGGTCAATTGTACTGGTGACCTCAGGTCTCTTCTCCTCGACTAACTTCTCTGGGCCATCTAATTACACTATTCTCATCTTTTTCAGCATATATAAATAAACCTTTTAAGTTATGAGATGATTGTTGATGTAGCCAGAAGAAAAACAAACAAAAAACAACAACAACAAAAACAATACCTTCATGGACAGGTAAACAGAGTCTGAACAGAAAACTCTGATCCTGAGGCATATCTTGCTTCTATCTGCTCTTAATGAAGAGCCATCACCTTGTAGGGTGTGACCTGTAATCAGAAACTTTCCATCTCAAGGTTCTTTCAACTGATAAGACTGTAATGGCATTACAAACACATTTATCATCTCATATTTTCTCTCCCACCTGCACAGACACTTCAGATAAGGCAACGTGCTCAGGAGTTATTTATGGTTAGTGTGACCATTAGCTGCATATGTGCGTGTAAGGTACAGTTTCTGTAATGGGACTATAAATTGCTTCAATTATTCATCTTTCTACATTTACAGCAGTGACACTTTTTAATATTGCAACTTCTTATTCATCTTTGCTAAATGTAAAGTAGTGACATTTTTTTAATATTGTAACTTCTTTCCTTACAAGAGGCAGCTATGGGTCTCTGTTGGACCAAAATGAAATTCTTTGGGAAGTGATGAGAAAAGCTCACTTCAGTTACCCGACAAAGAGATCTTTATGCAAGGAGCTTCCCAAAGCAGATAATGAAGAAATATGTGCCTGCTTATGTATGCAGCTAAACCAGCACCGATGACTCACCCTTTGATCAAGAGTCATTTGAAGTAAGGAGCCGCCTTTAAATGAAGCAAAGTATCAATGTAAATTAAAACAGGAAAAGAAGCATGACATGTTGGTCCCAGACCTACTATTGACTCCACTAAGAACAAGATCAGACTCATTATGTACCCAATTAACCAGACCTAGCGGTAGACATCCAGTGGGCATGGGATGGGCTCTGGCACAGCACACGCTGCAGCCCACGAGGGCTTGCCAACATCAGCTTGGGGAAGGCTTACCCCAGGCTGGCTTTCACCTGTCATCTAGGCACAAGATTAACCTTAATCAGAGCTTGACGTGTATATCCTTTCAGCACAGGATTAATTTGACTATAGCTCACTCTAACACAACGTATTGCAGAGTAAATGGGGCTCATCCTGGCAGGCCCAGCTTCCCTCACCTGCTGCTCCTGGACAGGAAACGACAACCGTGCATCACCTCGTGGTGGGGAACAGGGCAGCCAGTGCACTGGGCTTCTCCTCTGTGGAGATGAAGCAGAGCCCAGGCTCACCCACCAGATTTCTCACCCAACTTTTGCTTTACGTTGAGCATGACCCGAGCCACAGCTTGGGTGCATCGTGCTTGCTGCTTGCCAGGCATGTGCTGCTTCAGGAATGGAGGCAGTGCGACTGGTTTACAATCACCTTTTCTACTCTTTACAGTGATGGAAAAAAAGCAAAGAAAAAGGCAAAACTAAAGCAAATTGAGGGAATGGAGAGGCTGAAGGTCATTTGAGTGAGAAGGGAGAAAAGGAAGAAGAAAGGTGGTTATACAGACCTAACAGAAGACTAATCATTTATATCAGGTTGGTTTTTTTTAGTTTCCGGAATGCTTACACTTTCTTCTAACAGACAGTTGCTTCGGGTACTCCTCTGCCCATGTCTGTCTGTCTTAACTGAGACTTTGCTGATAAAATATGTCTCCAAGAATCACTAGTTACAGAACTGCCCTGTATTGCTTATTTCCAACACAGGAAATCCAAATCTAAGAAGGTTTATATGACCAGCCCACTTGGCATGGATTTGCCCTTTTGTTTTCAAAATAACAGCACAGAAAAGTAAAAGTGGTCCTACACAGTCACTTTCAAAGTTGATCTTAGCAGTAAAATTTTTGATAAAATTATTTTTAAGAGAAGAATTGTCCCAAGTTCTTCTGCAGACCAGGAGAAGAATGAGAAGAATGCTCTTGCCAGCAGTGATAATTCCAAAAATGGGATTCAGGACTACAGGCTATAGCCAACACCAGAGATGGAAGAGTGGCTTATGATCATCCTCACTTTTTTGCTCAATTTTATTCATTCCTAACTATCTCTGAAAGCTCAGGGAGCAGTATAGTTATGTAACTGCAAAGGCAGTTTATAAGCAAATGCATTTGAAACTCCTGAGGGGGAAAAAGGAACACACTGTGTACTGGCCTGATCTCACACTTTCTGAAGTCATTCTGTGTTTTTCCTCTGACTTTAATTAGCTCTGAATCAAAAAAGGAACACTGCAGAACAAGCCTCAGTATTTGGGGAGTTAATTTATTCACAAAAATCTAAGTGATAAATATCCCATCAATTAATCTGAGTTGTATTAAGGCATACAGTGAAGTGGCTGATTGTTGAATGTCTAATATACCAGTATTATCAGCTCTGTGTCTCGTAAGGTGATAAATGGAGGTACCAGAATTGGTGAGATATGATCACATTTTTATTTATTGTTTGGTACAATGCCTTGTCCTGGTCATGGAGCTGCAAGCAAATTGCAGTTTGCTTATCGACATCCCTCACAAGGCTGCAGTGTCGGGCTGCGCTCGACTGCCTTGGGCTGGTGGGGCACTGGGGGTTCCCATTCCCCCCGTGCCCCCAGTGCCCCAACAGTGCTCCAACTCAGCAACTGCTCAAGAGCTGTGTTCTCACTGAGGCGGGAAGCTGATCTTTCTCATTATTTTCAGCAGACACTCCTGTGCTCTCAGTAGGGCTTGTTTCTGCCAGCTCGTTTCTGAGATGGGTGGTTAGAAACTCAGAAAACACTACTGTGGCTCTCATAAAGGAAAAGAAGGAAATGGCAGACAACGCTGGAAACTTTCTTTAGAGAGAAAGCATCTGAAGATTAATGGAAGAGAAGGAAATTAGCAGGGACCTGACCCCTCAGCGTGGTCCTGGTGGAGAACAACAGCTGCAGCAGTCATGAGCTAACAGTGAATTTTATTAGAAATTTTATTCTCTGATGAAAAAGTTTTGGCAACATGCCAATCGGCACTGACAGCCAGCCAGATACGATAAAGTCCAGCTTCATGTGGCAGACCTTGCAACTCTGCAGAACTGAAGTCAGCACGTGCAGCACGCAGCTCAGCACTGCACCGCCGCTGCCTCCTCTTTGCGCCTGCAGGCACCGCTTCGTTCCTGAGGTGCCTCTTCTCACATGCAGGTGCATGCGGATACGTGCATATCACATCCGCACAGAAATGAATGAAGCAGCCAGTTCTTGCAAAAGCAATAAGTGAATGGAAAGCAGAGTATTAGATTATTTACACTGTCCTGTATTTTAAAGTCAAAAAGACATCCCCAGCATGGTAGGGGAGAATAGGAAATTCTGAGGGATTTGAAGCACTAACAGAGATTGTAATGTTGATCAAGATGTACAACCTACACTGATGAAATATTAAAAAAAAAATCTACTGAAGAAGAACAGTGTTCTAGGTTTTTGGAACCTTGACACAAATAGGGTCTCCTTGGGCAGAAATTATTTCTATGCAAAATACAGTAAGTAAATAGAGTAACTTACCAGAAAATAAATAAATAAATAAATAAATAAAAATAGTTCAGATACCCACAGAGGTATTTCTAAATACCAGGTCTAAATACGAAGTCTAAATCAGAAATACTAAAAATATTCAAGATTCAAATGAGCTAATGAAAGGCAAGAACTAAATAAATAAAAAAAATCATGTCTGAATTCTATTGTGCTAATAAAAGTATCACCAGGTAAATACATTCAGCTGAGACACTTGAAAGCTTCAAGGACAAGTTCAGGTTGATTTTATGGAGGTTTTGTTTTGAATTTAATCTCACTAATTATTTTAATAATTAAAAATGTTCTGCTAAAGCAGGTTGTAATTAGCTAATTATTTGCACTGTTTATGTTTCCTGCTTACTTACACATTTTCATTATTCTGCTAAATTTGAATAGAAACTCTTCAAAACTGCTGGCGCTTCCATCTCAAGTTGTCTAACCGGGAGGAGTGGGGGCACACGGGCGCTCCTCCTCCACTCCTGCGGGGCACCTGATTTAGGTGAGACTCAGAGCCAATGTTGGGGGCCAGGGAGCTTCTGCTGTACAGAAGTGGTACCACAGGAGGAGCATCAGGCCCAGTGCATTATTCTCCTTGGCATCAGCTGCAGAAACAGGAATCATCACCAGCTGTCCCTGGTGGCACAGATCGGGAGGGACTGATGGCAGCCGTCCGGCCCCGGCTCTGTTGGATTGCTCGTCTCAGGCAGGACGCTGTGGTGGGGCCGCCCTGGCCCACAGCTTTTCCACTTGACACCTTCTCTGTCCTGGGCTGAAGCCATTTGCTAACCCTGTGCCACTCCCTTCCAGTCCTGCAGAAAAGCTGCACTGGTATTTGCAGTTCCATGTACGTTGTAAAGACTTGTTTCCTCCCTCCCTGCCAGCATGTGGTGCGTTGCTGTGATGAAGGAGAGAGGCAGAGAAATGCTGGACATACAGCTTTTCTTATCTATGTTCCTGCTGATGTTGTTCCTGCAGCACTTGTCGCTGCTGTGTCTGAGTGCAGGAGTAGGTGCATCACATGAAACAAGCATTGAAAGTGGGAGCATGCATATCATATGGGAGCAGGTGTATTGTGTGGAGCAGGCGCATCACATGCAGCAGGCGCATCGCATGCAGCAGGCGCATCGCATGCAGCAGGCGCATCGCATGCAGCAGGCGCATCGCATGCAGCAGGCGCATCACGTGCAGCAGGCGCATCACGTTCAGAAGGCGCATCACGTGCAGCAGGTGTATCATGTGCAGCAGGTGCATCGCGTGCAGCAGGTGTATTGCGTGCAGCAGGTGCATCGCGTGCAGCAGGTGTATTGCGTGCAGCAGGTGCATCGCATGCAGCAGGTGCATCGCGTGGCAGCAGGTGTATCGCGTGGAGCAGGTGTATCACATAGAGGATTGCACGCAGCCACCTGCTGCCTACATGTCTCCTGACCCAGCCTGGCTCCTGGCCCAGCAGTTTGGAGTTACGCTATAATCCATTCCATATACAAAGCTGGTTGGAAAGAAGCTCATCAGGCCTTGTCCTTCCACCCTGGTTTAGGGTTCACATAAAGAGTGAGGCATGGTAAAATTGCACCTCCCTGTCTGTGAGAAATTCCCAAGGAACCATGAGGTGAAACTGGGGGTTCCACCTCAGGAGGTCTTCAGAACTCACTCATGAGCTTTTTTAGTCTAAGACCAGAAAAGAAATAAAAGTTGCATATGAATGAATTTCAGGAGAAAACAACATGAAATAACGAGGAGAAATGTATCCATATAGGGAAAGGTTTAGGACATTTATTACTAATATATAACAAAGACAGTTAAACACAGATGACAGCTTTGATGAGCCTTTATTGCACAGTTCTTTGTGCCTCATTAACTATAGAGAATAAAAGAAGAGTACAGGACTCAAAAGACAAATCTGCTCAGAGCGCTGACGAGTGATGGACCTGGGGAGACAAAGGACATGTTCCGGCACGTTTGAGTCGCCACCGTTACAGCAAGATGGGTGCTGACGATGCACTGAGCACAGTGCAGGAGGAGGCTGACGGGAAGGAATTTCCAGGGTGTTGCCCAGGACAAGGGAGCCCTGTTTGGTACCCGGCAGGAGAGACACGGGACACCCCTCGTGCCAGGGAACACCCGTCTCACTGTTACCATTCCTCCATCTCCTGCAGTTGCTGCGTGTTTGTCAGTGTCCCACACGTGGCTGGTGTGGCTGCAGGGCTGGGACAGGTGCTGGCAGCGGGGCAGCGCAGCGGGGCCTGGCGTCCCCGTCCTCCTCATGTGTGCCCCGGCGCCGGGCGCTCACGGTGCCAGTGAGTGCTTACATGCAGATGCAGTTTCTAAAGGGACATACTCTGCGCTGCTCACAGAGGGTTGAACTGCTAAATGACCATGTGTTTGGAAAATTAGGTTCCTACGGTGCTTAGCCACCCTCAGATCCTAGCCGTTTATGGACATGCTTCCTGTAATATTTATGAGCAAAACTGGAAAGCAAGTCACTTGGAGGCTTAACAGGAAACCAACAAACAAACAAAAAAAGACTAGCTAATGTCCATTGGGACAACTGGTACTCCACTTGCATTGCATTTCTTAACATCCCACCGATCTGTGTGTGCATCGTTACACATCTAAATATATTTGGAAATCCACTCCGGGCTCTGCAGCTCCAGGTGGCCGCTGCTTTCTGGCTTGGGTGCAGAAGTCCAAGTACCAGGGACAGCTCCATCACTGTGGTTTGGACCACGCCTGTCGGAGAGCAGCCGTGCAGGGTTTGACACTGTCCAACTTTGACAGTCACTGAAGTCTATCAGCTGCTTTCCACACACCAGTGAGTAGCTTCTCACATGGATCTGGCATTGTCGGGGCCCACAGTTCAGCATTGCCATCCCCACAAGAAACATCAGTGAGCAGAGCAGCTGATGTGCACAGCACTCCCTAGAGAGCCCAAATCTGTGAAAAAGCGAAGTGACTTGATGAGCTACAAGAGACTTGAGTAATAAATTCAGAAGGGGAAGAGAGAGTCTTATGACAGGTGCAGGAGAATGTAATTGGTGCTAAATGCATGAGTGAAACCTTGCAGCTATTTAGAAGCAAAACACTAGCTCAGCCCTGTACTCTTACAACTAATTTTGAGGACACATTGTGTAGAAAAATGTACCACTGGTTCATAGCTGAACTTCAGTGGAGTGGTGTTGACATTTCACCAGAGAAAAGAAACTTCCCCAGAGCTCTGCTCCTGTGAAGGGCTGCAGCAGCACAACCTCTGCACCTGGCTGCACTTCAGCATCATGCTGGGCTCATCCACGCTCAGCTGTCACAGGCAGTAATGGCCTGGCAATGCAGAGATGCTATTTGGGATGAAATGGAAGCATTCTGGGAAACCCTGGAGTCAGCAGTGAGATTAAGCCAGCGGGGTCAATCCTCGCCCCTCGCAGCAGGTGGAGAAGGGCTGGTGGGCAGAGCCCAGCTGGGGGCAGCTTGCAGCAGGGCTGGGCCTCAGGACGGGGTGTCAGGACGGGGCCTCAGGACGTGGCCTCAGGACGGGTGCTGCCTGGCGCTGGTAAGCACGAGGCCTGTCACAGGACTGCCCTGGTGCTGCTCTTTGTTCCTCCGTGGTGTCGGGTCTGGGCTTTCCCCGGGTGCTGGAGCTTGCATGGTGCTTGCAGACTTGCTGGGGCAGCCCCAAGGGTCCATGTCATTAAAGCCTTGCATGATTAAAGTAGCAGCCCCTCCATAGGTTTTGCTTAAGCCCATGCATTGAATGCTTTTTCATTTCCCGTTTTCCCCACTACAGTTTATCACTTCCCTACCAATTCTATCGCTTGCCTTAATCCAAATCACCTGTCCAGAAGGGTTAGGGCTGCATGTATGACACCTTCCTCCTGACATTACTGCACCAACTCCCACCTTAGCATATGCTAAACACTGCTATGCAGGCCCCTGGTTCCTCTTTTCCCTCAAGGTACAGAATTATCTCCTCCAATTATTTTCTTTTTTATGAAGAGAGTTGCAATAACAATGCTTCTGTGAATTGCTTTTGCAGATAAATAATACCAGACCCTGCTCCTGAAGCAAGGAAATAATTGTACACACCTAAATAGGTGCTTTCCCCTTTATCTCTGATGTTTGCTTTCTTCTGTCAGCTATCTGATGGGTTTTCTACCACTCATTTCTTGTTCCTTCTCCTCATTCTGCTATCCTAGTTTATTTTGCTCATTCTTCTGATAATCCAGTGAAGTCCTCACTGCAAAGGAGGGAAGAAAGGGACTTTTGATTTTCCATAAACTACTTGTGGACTCTAAAACCATTAAGATAATTCTGCTCAGTATGACTCCGTTTTTATTCTCCAAGCAGCAGGATAAGGATCAGCCTCCCAAAACACAAAGCTCTTTCAGGAGGACAGGCAATGCATCGTCTGATGGCTGTTGGGTGGAGGATAGATTCACTTCAGCAGGAAAATTCAGAAAACAAATTCATCAAGCAATTTGGGGTACCCTACCAATTATGAACTCAGCACGTCCCCTTTGTAAGACACATACTAGACATCATCTGTGGTGAATGCGTTATTCAGTACAAAGCTGAACCCAGGACAGAGTTTATGTTTCTGCCACAAACTGTAGGAGGAAATCTTCTCCTGAGGTCTACTCCTGCCCAATTTTCAGCACGCTGCAAGGGAGCTGTGGTGAGGGTCAGTTATTAGATGCTGAGCACCCCAGGGTGCTCAGAGGTTGAGGGAGGACAGGTTTAGAGGGTGTGGTAGAAATGTTCAATTCTAAAAAAATATATATATATATACATATTCCCAGGAGAAACCCTAAACACTGTCACACAGGAGGGCACTATATATTTATTCATGAAGGGCATTTCAGTCATACCTGTACCCACTGGTTCTAGACAAAAGTTTCTTTTAATTTCCTGTCTCACAAATAAGTAGTCCTGTATACTGGTCTCTGTATTAAAGCAGAATATCCTCATTTTATTTGTCCTGTATTTTTTCTGGAACAAGATTAAAGGAGAGAAGAAATGTGGGAACCAAAATCTCTGCCGAGTTCATAAAAAAGACAGAATGAAGATGTAGAGCATCTCTGGTCAGGAAGCTGTTCTCTGTCGTCTAGTCATTGATATGCTGTAAGCATATGTTACATCATGTGGAGTACACCCACCCTTTTGCTGCTTAAAATATGTATAGATATAGATGTATAGATAAAATTCACTGTAAGTTGGAGAAGATGGTTCAGGCTGGAAAAGCCTGAGCGCTCATTAAAGAAAAAAAATGCCAGCTATATTCTTTTCCTCCAAGGGATGCTTTTCAGCTAACACTGGTGTGGACTAAACACGCTTTGTACACACTTCACAAAAATATCAAATTTCTGCTTTGTCTGTACTAAGGTTTATCTAGATGGTGTAACTACGTTACAGTGTTCTTGCCTCTCTGTCTGAGCAGAGGAGCATCGTTAGCATTCACCCTTTCTCCTGCTAAAGGAGCAGTTGACGTGCTGGCTACAAAACGATACTGTAATTCAATTGCTGGCACATTAGGTTTTTTAACATTAAGACTTGCACTATAAATTCCAATTCTGTATTCTGTCAGTAACTAACAAATGCTGAATTATCTCCTTCCTTAGACATACACCATTGGAATCCATTTAAAGTGCCTAATGATGTATTAATAAAGCATGATTTTCCAGCAGAGTTTCTGAACTCCAGCCACTGGCGCCAGGACCAGTGCTGCCAATCAAATTAGAGTGTCATCACTCCTCAGTAAATAAAGGTTAATTGGATGTACAGTATGAAAGGATCGGGAACGTCAGACATATCTATGGCAGGTTTGTTCTTACTTGAAAGTCTGATATTACATCCCAATTGGCTCGCATGCTTGCCCTGATGCTGCTGGCAGCTTCTGCGCCTGTCATTGTGGACATGGCCAGTTAAGCGTGTTCTTCACATACACTGAGGATCTTTGAAAAAGTTCACAGACAAAATATTTAATAGCTTTAGCACTCTGGTGACCTACTGATTCCTATGGAGGATGGGGATCTGAAGGAGTCCTCATCTTTAATGATTTCTCCATAAGCCCTTTACAGAAACACCTTTGAGGGGGTGGTGAGTCACACGAAGAGGTGTCAGATGCACTTTGGCGGGCGATGGCACAGCTCCTTGGTCTGATGCCTGTACCTCGGCCGGACAGCCCCGCATCCTGCCTCTGTGACTGCCTCATGCTGGGGGAGCGGTGGGAGCTTCCCAGGGTTATCGTGGCCATGGCGTTCCCAGGGCCACCCCCTGCAGCAGCCCCTGTGTCCGCGGGTCCCCGTACACGCTGGTCGGGGGTGGTTTGTGTGTGGGTGTGATCAGTTAAAGGCAGCCCCGGTGCTCGGGGAGGCCAGTGTGTCAGGGAGCCCCCAGTGCCGCGGGGCGATGTGCCCGCCCGTGGTGCCAGCAGCATCCTGTGCCCTGCCACTGTGGGAGGGCCAACGTGAGACTCTTTGGGTGGCTCTCCAAGGAGCCTGTTAGAACACAACTGAGTAAGTAGCAGAATAAACACAAGGCTGTATGTGCATTAAATAATGTGCAGTTTAGCATGAGCTGGAACTTCATCCCAACACATCAGGGATTTCATTATACAAAAAGTCCATCCTGTTTTTCAAAATCCATTAATGTATCTTAAGTGTCTCTTCTCCTTCAGAGACTCTCATTCAAACTCCCAGCTTTTGTTTATTCTTTCTTTGCTAATTAACCCTCCTGAGCTATTTGCTCCCCGTTCTGCTCTGGAGGCCTGACCTTTCATTGAAGACATCTGATATTTTCAAGCTTTGATTAAAATATTTCCATGAAGTGCTTTTTCAATGAACAAAGGGCTTTTGACGTGAACAAAAACGTATTATCTGAAATATTTGGTTTTGCTAAACTGTATCAATTTTACACAAAATTGCATTAACGGTACAGGCAAAAAAAATATATCTTCAGTGGAAAAAAAAAAAGTAACTAGAAATGGAAGGCATTTTAGGTTTTTGCTTCTTATTTATAAACATGTTCTTTTGAAATCATGGAATGGTTGAGCTTGGAGGCACCTCTGGTTCCATCTGCTCCAACCCCTTCCCAACAGGGCCACCCATGGGGGGGGTCCAGGATCACATCCAGGAGGCTTTTGAAGATCTCCAAGGAAATAGTGTGTCCAGAGAGGCTGTGGAGCCTGTCCCTGTGCTCCATCACCTGCACAATAAATAAGTGCTTACTGATGTTCAAATCTAGCAGCAATAACTGCAATTTAGAAGATACAACCAGTTTTAAATTACCCATGAAAAAAATACTGTTTTTTAGGATCATTACATTTTCATCAGGCATTCAAAAGGCGTCACTACAGAAACAGATCCTTAGGTGGCCTGGGTATTTGCCTCAGAAGGCTCTCTCTCCTTCCAAGGAAGCCACGTGGATTTTTGCCTTTAACGCTGAGTCTTTGGTATGCAAACACCTCACTGGTGGAGCTGACCCTTCAAGACTGCACATGGTGAACCACAATGGGTTAATCATAACTTCAGCAGACCTTTTCTGTTCTGCTTTCAAATGTGCATACACTTGGCTGCTCTACAAATCTATCAAGCTGATTTACAATAAAAGTAAGCCCTTGAAAAATGATTGGTTGGCACTAAAATGTTTCCAGCTTTATAGTATCATAGTATGATATCATTAACCAAAATGAGCAAAAGTCTGGGAACAGAACAAAAACAAAGGGACGACTCTAGTAACAATGGAAAAAGGGACAATGAAGGCACTGTCTACTGGTTTGTAACACAACGCTGACATGCACTGCTATTGCTTGTTAATGCCGTACCATCAGTGCATCTCATTGTCAGCGCTTGTATTGTGACAAACACAATGCTCATCAATTAGCAGATCCGTGGGCATTGGAGAGAACTCATGAGTCTCCCATCCATTTTTAATGGGAGATGTAATTTGTCCCACATTTTCTGTTTCATGGATATATAAAGCACACAAAGATAATGTAGATTGAAAGCAACACTTCCAGGCTGAATTCAGGTCAACTAAGTGAAACAAACCTGCCTGGGAAGCCTACAGCTGAGTTTCTTGGTTTCTATAGGAATCAGGTATCACACGAAGGCATGAGGGCATCACATAATCCCCAGCCATGCATTTTAGGTTATTTTACCATATTTCAAAGGATTTTCAGGTCACCTGTTATGTTTTCCCTTACGTTTCAGTGGGAGTGATGTACTGGGATGTGAGCGATGGAATCACAGTGTTGCCACATCAGCGTGTTAGCTGGCTGCCTACGGTATGTAGTTCACCGAAAGCTTCCTCTTTTCATCATCCTTTCAACTCCCCATTTTTGAGGTTTCCCCATCCCCAGCCATGCCCATTTGTTTATGAGATGTGTTCTGTGCTTACCTGGGCTGATGTGTGAGCCCTGCCTGGTCAAACCGAATTTCTGCTGCTGCCTCCTGTTTATGTTTCTTTCTTCTACATACATCCCTCTTGCTATATTAGAGCTGTTTCTGCTCCTCCCGCCCTGCCACCCCGGAGCTGCCCCCGCTGTCCTGCAGACTCCATGTCTGCAGGCATGGCAGAGCACAGCATTTTTCTTCCTTTCTCTTACCCTGCACTTTCCACCCTGTTTCTGTGTTGAACGGCACCTTTCTGCTAAATTCTTAGGTACTTAGAAGTTTGAACTTAATCTGAATTTTGGCTGCTCCTTGGGAACAGCAGAAGAGCCCACGTGTGTTGGGGATTTAAGGCCCCTCAGCGAGAAAAAGGCTTGCTTGGAGGAGAAGGTGAATTTCTCAGCGTCTGCAGAGAGGGAAGGTCTTCAGCAGCAAAGGCAATGCACCAACCTGGCACCTTTGGCAGTCCATTAAGCTGCCCTAAAATTAATGGCTTTATTTTTCACCTTACTTACAGAAACACTGTGGCTTTTTAAGTGCTTGTATTAATAGTAACAATGGCCGTTTCCTTGTGGGCCAAGATACAAAAGATCACTACAAAATGCACCCTGCTTCTGTATGTAACTGCATTTTTGTTCTTCCTCATGCTTTAAAATATGTATTTTTCATTTAATATGTTGCTGAAAGCACCTTCAGGCATGAACCTCTTCTTCTCTCTTCCTGCAGTATTTCCACAGCCAAACTGTAATTTTTTCAAAAATCTGTCACAACACACTGGCCTCCATCAGGAAGGAGAGACACGCATGGTCACCGCAGAGGGCACCCTCAGTGCCAGGCAGGGGAATGCTCTGCTCCAGCAGAAGCAATAGGGCTTTCTGCCCCTGTTTATCACATCCCATCTCCAATTTATTTCTTGGTTTTATCTTATTCCTTTGCTACCTCTTCCACAGTATCATCCTAAGGTTGGGTTTTTAGAAATGTTGCTTGCTCTCCTCCACACTCCCCATGTCTCTGAGCAAAAAGGTTGTGATGGAGCTAACAGGAACCTGCAGCCACCTACCCCAGGGCTCGGTTATTTCTGATATGTGAGTTTTCTGGCATGGCATGAACTGCTACCAAGGACTCCTGAGCATCCCACGTCCCTCCAGATGAGGGCAGGTATAGGATCAATTGGTAAAGGAAACCAGATATTTGTGTGTGCAGTTTTAACTTACTGAATGGAAAAGTATCTCTCTGATCAATTAAATCAGATGATGTCCAGTCTCTCTTGAAACAAATGAGAAGGTAACATCCCTAAATGTAGACATTTGTGCTGTAGCCAGATTGGATTATGGGTTTAAGACACTGCTCATTTTCTTGATGAAAGAAGCAGTAAACAGCAGAACATAACACAAAAATTTGGACAACCTTGGCTCCATTTTCCTTGTTATCCCACCACTTTCAATGGAAAATTTCTTAGCATATATCAGCATTATCAAGACAGAATTTGTGTCTTTCCAAATATTTGTGCAACACCACCCTGACCTCTCCGTTAACCAGCATAGTCCCTCTCATTTGAATGAGTAACATCTTCAACAGCAACACCACTGCGCAGCAGCCGCAGGAAGCACTGACCTCTGTAATTTAGGAAGATTCAGTCAGAATTGTTGAGTATTTGCCTCTTCTGCCAAGGCCCACCAAGGCAGATGCAACACCGCGTGGGGCGGACCCCAGGGGCTGGCTGCTGCTGCCCGCAACACGCCCACTGCTGTGCTGCAGCACCTCTGCTCTCTTTTGGGGGACCTGGTGATAGCAAGAAACATGCTAAGTCCTCCAGCCATGCTGAAAATGAAAAAAAGGAGATAAGAAGAGTCAAGTACAGTGGAGATGATTTCCCCTCCTACCACAGACTCTTTGAAAGCTGAAAAATTGACTTCCATTTCATCCATTTTAATGTTGAAAGGTAGGCTAGCCATGGCTTGACATTAAGATTGTTGGTGCTTTGTCATGCCAACACTGCAGCTTCAGAATATACAGTGGAAAAAGTTATATCGATGCAAGATTCTGCATGAGATTTCAATGACAAATCTCACAGCATTCAGACCAAAGGTCCAGTGCTGCCTGTCCTCACTTCCCCATGCACACACACTAAAGCAGAGCTATAATATCAAAAAGATACTCTGGTGTGTGCAGTTAATTCCAAAGAAAGCTGTTTTTAAAACACAGATCTGTCCTTTGTTCAGCTTATTTTTAGATTCTGTTTAGAGTCTCCAAGGGAAAGGAAAGTGTTTGCTTCTATTTCAGTGTTTTTAAAGGTAGGTCTGCGCTTCAACACTGAGACCCCACCCAAAATCACTCAATTTCCAGACTCCTAAATATGTGTTCCACTTTGGGCTGTTGCCAAGTTATCTAACCTGGGATAACCTACCATTCTCAAAGCCAGAGCATTGCTTGCTGGGCTGCACCACAATGCTCAGCACCATGTTGATCAGGCCTCCTAGTACACCCTTGCTCACGCACATGGGTATTCTGGGCATGCCACGAGGCCTGAAGTAATGTCCATCACTGCCAAGCCCAGAAAAGAGCCAGGATCCTGCCGTGCCTGCCTGCGGGGCCCACAGGGCTGTGCCACCCCAGAGCAGGGTCTGGGAGGAGCGCAGGAGCTCAGCCCTGCTGCAGCTCCAGCACCCGGGCTAACGCCGAGACACCCAGCAGAGCGGGAACGCGTCTGGCTGGAAATGAAGACAAGTTGCCTCCATTTCTCATTCCCAGATAAATGGCCGAGGGGAAGAGTATCTGAGTAATGGAAACCTGGCAGAAATTTGTCTTTTTTTGGTTCTCCAGCTTTCCCACAAGAAGAGGCAGTTATTGTTTAGCTGCAAAATATGCTGTGCTATATCAGCACATGCTTGAGCACAAAGCAGGGTCAAGGTTGGCTTGTGCTCAAAATTAACATGCTAATGATCTTCTCTTGGAACCACCCTTCTATCTCTGTCACTTATTCTTAGCATTCTTCTCAGAAGTGCATTTCAGTATATTATTACCTCGCTATGTGTTTTCTGCTTTTCCCTATGTTAAATTTACTTATCTAGCATTCCCAAATTGATAGAATTTCCATAACATATTTCAAAAACTATGTTTTAATTTAAAGCATGTGGTTTTAGTTATAATCTGTGTAGATGTCTATTCTTTCAGCATGTGGTATCACAAGAGACAGATAAAGAGGTGATTTTTTTGTTTGCTTTGTTTTGTTACATTGAAGTCATATTATTCCAGGGAAAATAAAACACAGTCAACAGAATGTCATCTACTCTTTAAACATCATTTCATGATCATAATGATATCATTACAAATGTGCTTCAAATGTATGTGTAACAGCTTAGGGATTGCCATCCATAACAAATTCCTATCTGGGACTTGTTTAAATATAACAATCTGCCTTCCCAGATCATATTATACCAGTGAATACACACTACTCCTTAGAATTAGATTTCTATAAGGAAAGATTAGCCTTGTATAACATGATGTTACATTTTATTGTTCTCAGCTATACTAAATGTAAATCATGTCTCAGTTACAATAATAATTCAAAGAGAAAATGCAAAAGGAAAGACATAAATATGAAAAAGAAAGATAGGATATATACGAACACAGTGCTTTTGAAACTTGCCTTGAAAGTAAAATACATACCTTTTTTTACAATGCTCTGATACTATTCAGTTACCCAATGTATTTCTGTGAAATAATATCATATCTGCACCTTCGTGAACAGCACAGCTGGAGGAGAATGTGAATGAGACAACACTAACTGTCAGCGAAGCACCCTTCGAAAGCGGTGCTGCCTGTTCCAGTTGTGCATTCATATAGCAATTAAGAAATCTAGAAGTTTACCTAAGTTTGCTTAGGAGAAAGAACTGAAGAAAGCAGTCCTAAAATACTAACATCTGAAAAACAAGTAACGTAACCCCGTGTTTAAATAGTGCTTTTATTAAAAAAAAAAAAAAAAAAAAAAAAAAGCAAGATTTTTAGCTGAAGTATGTAGGCAAGCCCTTGCAAAGGCAGAGACACTGTACTTACCCTTGCACAGCTAAGGAGCAGTCAGCTTGGAAAAGCTGCTTGTGGCCCAGGGGAACATAACATAACCCATAACCTACCTACCTACCTACCTACCTAGGAAGGAAGGTGGCAGCAGCCAGTTGGCCACAGAGGGGAGCAAGGCTCTCCTTCAAGGAGCAGGAGGGCTCACAGCTGCTCTCCTGAGAGCAAGGATCTGCAAGGCAGCCTGGCTTCAGCCAGCTGGAGAAAATCAACTGCTTTCCTCCAAGAGACTATGAAAGGGTAAGGCTGAGGAGGCGTGTGTGCTATAGGAGCAGGCAGGATGGCCTGGGGGTAGAGGTGGGGTGTTTGCGTGGTGATGTGGGGAACCTCGGCACAAGCAGCACATAGAGGTTGTGGGGCTATAGCTGCCTGGCAGGTGCCAAAGGAGGTGAGTGTGAACTGGTGAAGCCTTCTCTCAGGCTTCTTACGGGGTCCTTTCCAGCTATGCTGTGTCTCGCTCCATAGATGGTCTTCTTTGGGATTAACCTAAAATTGGATCATTCTGTAGCTATAGTTCAAGCTTGACTTAATGTCATTCTTGGAGTATGTTTGGACCTAAAAATGTGCTTGAAATACTCTGGAGACACTTTAAACTTGGCCTGTAGGGTTTTTGCTGTATTCTTGTACTTCTGCTGTATATCCTAAGTAGATCTCTTGTATGCTGTATTTTGTGCTGTGACCTATGTTGCACTAGCAAAGCTATTAGCTAGAGCTTCAGTAGGAATTATTTCCAGCAAGTTCTTTAACAGTACAGCTGGTGATGCTCCCAGTATGGGAAGGGGAAGAAAGGAAGAGTAGGTCCCTGCAGTGAGTGCTTTATTACCAAGAGCTGCAAAATACTGACCCCTTGCCTTGTCTGCAGTGGTGTAGAAGTGGCTTGTCAACAACGCTGACCACGCGAAGGGCCTGTAGTGGAGATGTCTTTCCCTGCCTCCTTTCCAGCAGTGCCCTGCGCAGCCTTGCCCCTCGTTAGCGGAAGGGGGCTCCTGCAGAAGGCTTTCCTCCTGGCATGGTCTATGCAGCTCCATTGCAGTGCTGCTCTTCCAAGCTGTGCTAGTCACTCCCTGAGTTGCTTTGTGGAGTATGCAGTTTCCCTGCTTCCAAGAAGTAGTAATACAAAATAAGAGTACAAAGGTCTGGAGAGGGTCAATGGGGCTGTAGAAGGAGTCTTACAGCAAGAATAAAGACAGCTCTAGCTCTTACTCTGATGAAAGGCCAAATCCTGCTTTTTTCTTATAACACAAATTAATCCCTGGTGATGTACTACTTGGGTTAGTAAGAGCACTAACCAATTCTCCTGTGTATCAAGCAAATCAGCCTTTCCTTCTTTAAACAGCAGTTTGTACAGATGTGTAAATAGAAAATGTTGTTTTGCTTCTCAGGGGATCTATTGTTTTGTGGAACAATAATAATAGTTTCCAAATGTATTTCAGCATTAAAGCATGTGTATTTCTGCGAAGATCGGCTTTGCTTACAGGAACACAAAACCTCTCAGTAATTACCAGGAAAAGCTGACGTGCTCTTTAAGACTTTTCCGTAAGAGCCAAGATGGAGCTCCAGAATTCTCAGGCTGAGAAACCAGCTTTGATGCTGCAACCTCATTACTTATGGGGATTTCTAGTTTCCTAAATTCATTTTATTATTACCATATTATCCTTTAATATTTCATGGCATGCAGCATGCACTGAGTATTCACACGTGTTATGCCAAGAGAAGTGCATACTTGGGTCTTGTTAGAGAAATAATGGGGTCACGCACAAATGTTTCTGTGCATCCAGAAGAATCTAAGATGTGGAGTTGGTTTATGAGAAAAGTATGATACTGGAAGAACTGGATGCTTTCTATGCTGTTAAAACCAATGTTGTCTAGGCTTGAACAGAAGTTAATGTCCTTTAGTTTGCATGCAAAAAGGGTGATAGCATTCTTCTTCTGGAAATTTGGACTTCCAGCACTGTAGCTTGTGTGACTTTGAGTAGTGAGGATTTGAAGCATCATGGGTATGTTGCTTCAAAAAATCCAGCGTGTTGAACCTCCTCTTCAGGTCTCACCCTGTCTCCATTAGCACGAGATATGGCCAGGTGGTGATCTGGGGCTTTGCATCAGATGACTCAGAGAAGACCTTTCTGTATCAGGTTAGGGCAGTTTCAGGCCTCCTTTGTGAGAATTGGTACATCTTCTACCCTTAGCAGACTTAAAATCAGACCCATTATTAGGCTCTGAAAGAAGCCTTTTTTTTTTTTTTTTCCTATAACTTGAAACAAAAGCATGGGGTGGTACACCCCTGTTTGCAAATAAAAGCTTCCTGACCAGATGGTAGAGCAATAGGAAAGGTTTTGGGCAACCGCCACTCCCCTGTCAGCTGGGGGGGAAATCAGAAGGTGGGCGTCTGCAGTGCGAAGCCTGAACGAGACCCCGGGGTGGTAATAAATTAGAGAGGAGAGCTGGAGCAACACCATGAATGAGAATTTAATTACATACTTCTCGTGTTTCCTGAGACTGGTATATGCTGGCAAGGAGTATTTTCTGAAGGAAATGAGAAGCTGATAACCGGTGAGATATAGCTGTAAAAATCTGCATGTAATGAGTCCTGTACTGAATGAACTGCTCCATTAATAGAAATTGTCTGAACCTACTTTTTTGAAATTTGTGTCTTGAGCACTTTCTCAGCAATAATTTATCACTTGAGGAACACAGCACAGAGTAAGTGTGGTCAGACTGTGACCACCTTCTCCTTCTGCTGATTAATAGAAGATGAGCTTGGCAGGAGGTGATCAAGAGTAGTCAGTCCAGGTATTCAGGAGGACATTAGGAGTTCTGTGGGTGCTTGACCTCCATGAAGCTACAACAGATGGAGGTGACTGCATGTTTAGTCTTCTGAGTGCTGCAGACACACAAGCCACAGTCCTTAATTACCAGCCCACTCCAGGATGTGTGCAGGGAGGTGGAGGTGAAATGTGTGTCAAATGTTCAACAAGAAACATCAGGGTTTTCAGAGTGTTTTGCAAATCTTTGCAACATATTTGTGTTTTCTGGCTTTCTGAAAGACAGGGAGCAGAAGGACTGATGGAAATAGCTTGTTGAAGCTAAGAAGTACTGCCTGCTTTAAAAAAGCAAACCACCAACAACTCCTACCAGTTGTGGTCGTTTCACACTGGTAGATAGCTAAGCACCCCAGCTACCAAAACCTAGCCATATAAGCCTAACACATCAGTAGACAGACTAAAGATAACATGCAATACTGGATATATCTTAATGCTTGTTAACTCATGAGTCCATTGGTACGCTTAAGAGAAAGTCAGCCTTCTAACAACATTTATTAATTTATTTATTTGCTGTTTGTGTTAATATTCTCACAGGCTTTACAAAACCTTAGGGCAATCCTTTAAACTTGGCTAAGCATTTAAAGCTATCTCTAAATTCTGTTTATTTTTAAAGAGTAAAGCAAGTCAAAACTTCAGTTCATGATGCGAAGGAAACTTACTTCACTGAGAAAATGTATAGGAGGCTTTTTATAATACACCCAATAAAAACTTTGCTATAAAAAATAAATGAGATGAATAAATGTGAACTTGAATCTAAGGTTTTGGAACTCTTTTTACATCAACTTTTGAAGGTGGTCTAAGTACATTCTAGTGTGATAATGCTTTCCTATGTCCACAATGCCTATCCACGCTTGGCTGATGCAAGAAGCAAGCCAGTTGCAGGAATCAAGTAACAGCTGTTGTCAGGGGAAAACAGACACGCACAATTCTGAGCTGCTAATGTAATGTGAAAAAGAAATGGGTTGCAGTGCTGTTGTGATACCAGCCACATGAAACTCTGCATGATAGTCTGCAGAATGGAGTACATTTCTCATCCCAAGGGGAGCAGAGGGGCTGCAAGGCAAAACAGCCCAACCATCAGCAGCGATGAGAGGTTAGCTTTGTGTGAGGATGGCTTCATGCTCTCATGACCTGTGAGTACATGCCTCTCCTGGGCTGGAGTCTTCTGTGCCGGATCTGCCTGTAGGCAATGGTCTTTTTCTGCTTTACTGACAAGTTTTCGATAATTGTGAGTTCTGAGACTAGGAGGTGGAAAATATTTTTATAACTAACAAGGAATAGCATGTGTGTATTTTCTATTTTTTTTTTTTTTGGGGGGGGGGAGGGAGGGGCTCTGGTGAGAGTGGATGGTAGCTAATGCTGATCACAGAGGTGGTTCTTAATTAAGATAACTACCAGTATTCAGGGAGAAGGAAATAATGATTAAAAAAACTTTAAAAGGGATGCCTTGGGTTGATCAATTTTAGAGGGATATTTGGTTCCTAACAGAGCAATGCCCTCTGCCAGCACTAGACATAGGTGTCTTCAGTGGGGACCTTTTAACCTTTATGTTGAGGACCTAGTCTGAAAGCAGGCGTGAAGAGCTTCCTGTCGGAGGGAGGTGCTGCAGGCAGCAGCAGTCTGCACTGAGGTGACTTCTTGATGCACTGAGCAAGCTCTTCCCTCTCTCCAACCAGAGCCATGATACCTTGTCTGAATTTCAGAGTTAGTCTCTGTGTGGCCAAACAGTACTCTCTGACCTCTGATACAGCTGGGATCTTCATGCTCCATGCAGGCTTTCACTTGTGCACCATTGCCAGAGCTCTCCCTCACCTACTGCTTCACTTCGATTTCGGGAGACCAAGAGGACCTGGCGCTTCATTTGGGACCACTCCCGCAGTGGATCATCTCCTAGTGCTGGATGAGGAACAACTGCTAGCTTTCCTAGGGATTTGTTTGCCTGGTCTTGACTTCCAGCAGTTTCCTTTGCTATGTTTTTCATGGGGCACTGTAGTACCCAGCATTTTCTCTTGAAAGCATTCAGATGCTGTAATCCAGGTCTCCTTTCTGTTCAGCGATGATAAATCCAAAGCGTACAGAGTTCCTTAGGTCTGTTACTGCCCTGCATGTTTTCTTTAGATCTCAAGTTCTTTCTGTGGATCTCTTCTTTGTCTTCACAGCCCTAACAGGAAGGCTTGCTCGCGTGGGGCCAGCCGGAGCTGTGAGGAGGGCTGGCCGAGGCGAGCAGCAGCGTGGCGCTGGTGGGTGCCTGCGGGCTGCCGTGCTCCGGCTGAGTCCTGCCGGTGCTGATCACCACTTGTGAGTTGTTAAAGGAAACTTTGAATTGTATCAGACCTAGGAGAGGTCACTGGGGATCCTCGGTAATAATATTTCCCTACCTCCATCATATTCAGGGCTGAAAACAGTTTTTTGGATCTCATTTATAAAGCTCCTCATGCAAAGCAATTTCATAATAATATGAAGTATATGCGGTTTCTTTTTTCGTCCAGACAGAATATAAAATGTAATCAGGGCTGTTTAACCTGTGAAGCAGTACTGATCGGTATTAGGTATGTTTTTGACTTTTTAGCACTTTGAATTTAATTGTGTAGTGCATTGCATGTGCTGCCTTAATTCGATGACAAGTGATGTGGGTCATTTGGCTGGACCATTTGAAATGCTGATGTGGCTCTGGTGCTTTTGCATCATTGAAATCCATGGTATGTTAAAACATACCCCCCAAAATACTCTTTTGTTGCTTTTCTCACCAGACCTTTAGAGGCTTGAAAAAAATATCTGGAACTCTTCCTCCTTCAAAGCCCTTCCTTCCAGGGATTTCTGTGGTAATGTCTGAAGCTTTTCTTATTGATTACTTTCCCATTTCTAATTGGTATTAATGATGGCATTTTATTGTATTCCTTCTTGCTGAAAGCTTTCTTTCCTGATCGTGGATTTTCGAGGCCTTTAACAAACTTATTTTAAAATAATTCTCCTCATGTTTGTTCCCACCAGCATAATTCAACCTCCCTTCACTTTAAGAAGTAATGCTTTGATGGTTTCAGTCTGTGCAGTTATATATTTACTAAGTAGGGTTGCTGTCTGCCTGCATGGACAGCATGATGTCAAGCTGAGGCTCCTAGGAAGCCATCAGTAATCAGAATAGTAATAACCTCATTTTTATCATAAAGTCCAAACTTTTTTCCCCAGGTTTCTTCATTACTTTTAAAAACCAATGATTTTACTATTGAATGGAGAACCTCCTGTACACAACAACAAAAATCAAGCCACAAAAGTCTTTTGCACAATGTGACCCAATACTTAAATAGTAAATCATCCCATTTTCAGCTGGATTCAGTAGACTGTGCTGATGTTGCTATACCCCTTTCTGGGCTTTGAGGCAGGCTGCTGAGCCATGCATGCTTGGGTTCCTACACCTGAGGCCAGCTGGGACCCAGACAAGCAATGCTGTCCCCACAGTGACCCTGCTGGAAGCCTTCATGGCCCTATACAGCCACGAGAACCCCACTGTTGCCAGCTTGTTTAGAAAACTGACATACCTTCACTGCAGGATTGTTCAGTTCAGAGACAACTTTGGTTAGTCAGTTGATTCTGAAGGAGAGGGGAAAAAAAACCAAACATTTCATTCTTTTCTGAACAGACTTTGATTTTTCCATGCAACCAAAAAAATTACTTTGACCTAATGAAGGTTAAGGTGGCAGCACAGCTCCACAAACTGCCTGACCCATGGATGCCAACCAGAGGAATGCCCCCAACCCTCTGGCAGCCCTCCAGCTGTCCTCGGGGGCCACCCCAGCTGCAGCTGCTCCATTTGCTGGTGCCACCTCTTCACAGTGCGTCTCCTGTGAGTAGATCAAATATGCCTGATTTTTGTAGAGTGCTGTGAAGAGGCTTTTAGGAGTTCTCAAGGCAATCAGCGCAGCATCATAATGTCCTTCTCATTCAGTAGCTGACTGAGGAAGTCCAGGGGCTGCCAGGGAGAGATCTCGCAAGAAACCTCTGTGGAGAGGAGAAGCAGCTTGTGGCTAGCCAGGGTGACCAGGCTGGGCAGGGTGTTGGACCGCCCGTCAGCTCGGCCTCTCTTCCTTCAGGCTCAATTTCCGTGGTGTGCGGGGTGAGGGAGCCTGCCTGGTGCCTTCCTGTTTGCACAGTCGTCCCCATGAGGACAGCAAGGCCTTCTTCCTTGGCAGGCAGACCAAAGGGACCTCTCCTTCACCCCAGGCAGCAGGGCTGTATCTTCCCGTGGTGCAAGCTGCTCTCTAGATGCTAACTATGATCATGTCTGTGGTTCTAAAAGCAGCTGTTCGTGTGAATGCTACTCCTTAATTGAGAATAGTTGTAAAACCTTCATATGACCTTATTATGAGTCAGGTGCAGACAAGTATAAAATGTTTTGTATTACACTTAAAAGAAAGTATGCTACTTGCTGTACCTTACTCCCACAAACAATTAAAGAAAGTGGTAATTATTGGAATCTATTGATAGCAGTATTTGGCTTAGACAATGGTAGAGGTAGAAATTATAATTCAAGCTTAACACGTACCGTAAGAAAATGGAAAGACCAAGAAAATGGAAATTTATGTAAATTTCCAAGTACAATTTATAAGGTTACAGAATATGTGGGATACGTCGTAACTAGCTGTTCAGATATAGGTTGGGTTGACTTCTAATCTGAATAGCTGCTTTCCTTCAGAGAACACCCTCCAAATAGCAGCTTTTAGATTTTAGGAGAGTAAAGACAGTTGCTTGTGCTTTGATTGAAACACCCCATTTCCACCATTGTTCCACTCCTCCTCTTGGGATAAGTGGGGTACCTAGTGGCACGTGTAGTGACCAGGAAAGCGGATCAAATGTATGCACAGTAAAGAGTTCTTGCAGGTCCCTTTTTCTTTTTTTTTGGTTTTTTTTTTTTTTTGTCATCTTGTTTGCAGGGTGGGGAAGGTACTTCTGGGGAGCAGGGGGTGTTGAGCAGATAATCATGTTACAAAGCGCAACTCTGAGGCTGTTGGATGATTTAACTCTAGGGGCCTTGTGAGAAACCCAAAGAGTTTCTAATAAAGGGTACTCAATTATCTCTAAGACAAGTTATTACCAAAAAATGCCTTTTTTTTTTCCTCTTATAGGCTATAGTCAGTTATCTATCACTTCAGAGGAGCAGACCAGCAGTAATGAGAACAAAGGCCTCCCCGCAGAGCACGTGGGCTCTAGCAAGGCTTGTGAAGTGCTCAGAGCCGGGGTGTGGGGGCTGCTGGTGGGGTGTGTGTTATGTCTGGGGGTGCAAGCCGAGCTCCTGCACACCCTCAATTAGCCGAACACCAGCAATGAGTGCTTTATTAGATTGCCTCCACTGGGGAAGCCAAGAGTTCCTGTTATCACTTACTCCCTGTTACCATTTATTCTCAAAGGCAAGGGGGAAATGTTTTGAAACTAAGGTGAAAACCAGCAAGTTGCCTTCTGAAGCAGCATCTATTCCTGTGTGTTTTCAGTTGCACCTGCTGACTCAGCAAAACCCACCAGCTTTCACTAGAATTTGCTCTTTTCAGGAGCACCAGAAGCCTGCAGAGGAGTGGGTGGGTTCTATGTTATGTACAGAAACCCCCACAGGCTCAGTCTTACTCCAATTCATACTCACAGAAAACTTCCACTTATTTTGAAATTGCATGATCAAGCTGTAAATTCCCCCTGTGGAGCTGATTTTTGTTCATGTTTGCAGCGCTGCCTCAAGACCAAGGCAGAACTTAACCCTAGGAGCTTAACTCTGGGGTTGACCACAAGTCAGGAAAACATCACACGTTTTGAACTCGAGTTGAATTTTAATGTTGATGATGGTCAAAAGTCTTAAAACTATATTTGGAAATTGCTGACCATCAATATATATTTTGTTTTGTATCTGCATTTAGAATACATTTCTAAAGTATACTTGTGGATTCAGCTAAATCCTGGTTTTAGCTGGGGGTTTTGGTCTTGAGAACAAGACCTTGTCCCTTTAAGGGGTGATAGGAAAAATAACTTGGTTTTTAAAAGAACTGTGTAACTTGTTCTTTAATCTGACAATTTCCATTTTCATAAGTCTTTTCTCCACAGTTATTAAGCATCTTTAAAATATAATTTAAAAAATGTAATAACCTTTGTCATCTGTTCTACAGCTTGCCTTCAGCCAGTGCACTAGTTGTGAATACAGAATTTGAAATTAAATTTACTAATCTCATAGAGAAAGGACACTTTAGAAAATATTGCATTCACAATTTATACTGCCAGAGAAAGCTAAGAACAACTAATGCTATCAAGTAACAAAATAAATTATACATTCTCTCTCTTGGTTGAGCAAAAATATTTCATAAAATCATTCAAAAAGCTTCTCATGTACAACCAAAGGAAAATACCAATTAACCACAGTCTCTGGCTACTGATGAAGTGGGACTGTTTTTTTCTTTCAAGGTAACAGGACAGAGGCTAATTATTTTTTTAGCAGATGGGGCCAGGTGAGATGGACAGGAGAAATTGCTCCACTCTAATGGATGGTGTAGCTGCTGGGCACAGCCCATCCTCCTGGGGGTGCTGGGGTCTGTGCCAAGCAGTGCATGTATGGTGGTGACACTGGAAGTGTCTGCAAAGGCTCCTGGTTGCAGGAGGATGCTGGTGCACTCCAAGTCACCTCTTCAGTTTCCAGTGCACAGCATTTGCTCATACATTACAGGCAAATTAAGGCTCTCTCTGGAGAAGGATCTCTACACAAATGTATAGACACAAAGTGGAGGTGTATATACAAGCGAATATATTTTTATGGTAAAATAAATAAATGACACAAGTAGGTGTGATTTGAAGACAATACCACTGAAATATACTGTAACCAAAAGAAGTGATTCCCTCAATTCAAGTTTTAAATAATTCAAGCGACTCTGAAATCAAGGTACTGATCCAGAGAAGTTAAAAGAATTGGCCTTACAGAAGAAAAGTCATTTATTTCTGTTGCATGAATTTACAGCTATCTGCAGCATAAAGAAACGGTAAGCCTTCCAGGGAGCCGTCCTCTCTGCAGGTCCCCCAGAGCCTTGCTGGGTGTCTGGGGCCAGCTGGCCATGGCAGCGGCATGCCCCACAGTCCATCCCGGGGAACCAAGCAGTGCCCTGGGGCCTGCACTATTTATTGTATGTGGTTGTTGTAAAGGTCAAGGAGCTGTCCTGGGGACTTCCCCAAATCTCCCTTTAACCTCATTAAAGTCCCCAAATATTACACAAGTTAGTCCAAGAGATGGTGGCTATTGGTGCAGCCATATATGTGGGATTTGGTAGCAGACAGTGACCATAACTGATATCTTCCTTCCTCCTTGCTTTCTTGTCTGTGTGTTGAGATTGCTTTGACTTTACAAGCTAATGCTCATAACCCACGTGGTCCTGATGGTCCAGAGTGTCCAGCTTGTACTGATTTGGAAAGAGGTTATTAGAAAACAATATTTTTAGGTAGGTTTTAAAGCTGATCTTGTATTCTGAGCTTAAGTTAAATCCACCCAGGAAAGTACTGGATCAGTTTATTTTTGCTATGATGTCATTTAACAAAAATTCAAATTGTACATACACATCTTTTCCAGGTGACAGAAGAAAATGGAGCTCCCCTTCAAAAAGCTATTTATAGGAATTAAGTCAGAAAACATAACCAAGTAAGATAAGCCTTCCCTGGTATTGTTCTAACCACTGTTTTTACGTGGCTGTCTTTCTGTCCGTGCTCTGAGTGAATTGCTTGGAAACCAGACAGAAATAAATGGGGAGGAATCAGCATGCTGAAAACAGAGTGCTGTGATTTGTCTTCTCATTCAGCCTCTACCTGTCTGGCCTCTGGAGCTGACCTTTATTTAATTGGGACAAGGCTGGAAGGATCATTAGAAAGCATTAGGTTCCTGTGTCTATTCCACCATCTATTTGTGAAGAAAGGACTGTCCATAGGGCACATCTATAGCTTAGCAAAGCAGTTGCTGCCTCCTGTCAGGGCTCTAACTGATGCTTCAGAAGAAGTTGAAATAAAACTCTAACACACCTAGAAAATTGAGCAGTGTTTCTCACTGAGGTGGCATTTGGAAGTGTAATCTTCAGGTACTCTATTTTGAAGAAGAAGATTTGTTAGAGGCAATTTCCTTGCTCATAGCCCTTACCTGCAAGCTCTCTGTACTGTGCTGAAAGAGAGATAGTTAATGGAAGGAGGGAAGATCATGCATCAAGCAGGTGTTAAATGTAAGTGAGTACCTTTTTGGACAAACAGTGTATTGCTAGTTATAAATGTAGCTCCCGTTTGTGTGCCAGTGATGATGCATGGTGAGCGTGCGCACAGGTGTGCATGCTTCACGTTGCCTGGGCACAGGAGGAGGTCACCTTTTCAAAATCAGGCTCTTTTGTGTTCCCCTACTGTGGCTGCTGTTCTCACAGAATAGATTTTTCTTTCTTTTTCTTTTTTTTTTTTTTTCCAGAAAAGGTGCTTGAAAAAAAATATTATTTAATGAAATGCTTTGGGGTATGTAATCAGAAATTTTTAACGATTCATGTCATAAGTGCAAAGAATTTTGGCTAAAGTAAAAGGTAAGATTTTTTTAATCATCAACATGCTCATTATTCACTTCCCACTCTAAGCCAAGACAAGAAAAACAGCAGCTTTCTGATGAAAAGAAGAGGGATCCATCAGGTCCCACTCACTTTTCATGAACTAAGCACTGATGTCAGTGACTGTCAGATTCAAGTGATTTTCTCCATAAATCTCCTCTTTACTTGCAAAAAGGAATCATTGTTCCCTAACACTGCACAAGCTTTTTGTTCAGGTTTGCTGTGTATAAAATTTAATGAGAACAGGCACAGAACACATCAAGAGCTGAGCATGTGTCAGTTAGGAAATGTGTGTGTTTGAAAACCTTTTCCTATAATTATCTACATTTCCAGTTACCTACTCAGGGATGATGAGGGGAAGGGGGCTGGGCACTCACTGGAAACAATGGCTTCATGAAAGGCAAGAAGTACCTGACTGCAAGAATTGCAGGTGGGCTGGGGAGAAAAGAGGGAAAAATGGGAAGGAGCTAAAATGACTCCAAAATCAATCGTCCCCACAGCAATATTGCTACAGTCATTTTTTTGGTTTGAAGATTTTGGGTAGTGTTTCCTGACAGACCACTGCTTGCTCCACTAATTGTGATCATCTGTTTTGCCGCGTGTTTGTCATGCCCATCTGTTGTATCTGTTTGCACCATGACCCCGTCCCAGGGACATGGCAGTCCACCTCCCTGTCGTGGTGCAGGATGTGCAGCGCGGCTGGCAGGGTGCCGGGGATGGCTGGTGCTCCTGGCAAGGGTCGGGACGGCCGTGGTGCCATCCTGTGCTGGTCGTGGCAGGCTGTGAGCACAGCAGTGAGTGCACGTGGTCCCTAGGAGAGGTCACCTCTCACCTGTGCGCTCACCTGCTCTGCCCCTGTGAAATGCAACCTGCCAGAAGTTGCCTTTTTCCTGAATAGTCCATGATAAATCTTGCCACGTGAAAGAAACACAAGCGATGGCAGTACTTGCTTACAGCAATCCGTCTGTGCTTGCACAAGGCTTGCTGTTTTGAGGCACAAGGGCGTTATCAGGGCCTGTTTTACCTGCTGCGGAGGAAGGTCTCTGCAGCCTGCAGGCCCGAGCCGCCTTTCTGGTGCGCCCAGGGAGGGCTGGCTTCGTTTTCTGCCCCTGCTGGGGAGAAAAGCAATCTCCCTGGTTTGTCTTTGCTTTGTGAGAATAATGTCTGCTTTGGCTGTCATGGTTTAAAACAGAAATCTATCATTTCTTTTTTCTGAAAACAGGCATGGCAGGGCCTTCAGGCCATGCCGGGGTGACCGCAGCGAGGCCGGAGCCGTCCTGGTGCAGCGGCCGCTCGGTGGGGCAGGGCGGGGGACCAGGGCTCCCTGTCACGGCAGCACCCTCTGGGAAAGGCACCGGCTTCACACACAGCTAACACACGCTGTCTGTAGCACTGATGGCATAAATCAGGCAGGGACTTTTTTTGGCACCCACAGTCATTTTACAGGAATAATTTCTCCTCCTCTTCTCTCCCTTTTATTTGGCTGTCTGCCTGCAGTCCCCCCACCTGCAGTTCTCCCGCTGACACTTGGTGTTTCCAGCGGGGCTCCAGCTGCGTGCTGGCAGCCTCCCTCGGAAGGTCAGGGGGCCACCCGCAAGCCCCATCCCTGCTGGGGCCACTGCTCCAGACCATCGCTTGTCCCCTGCTGCTGAGTCTGGGTATGTCCCGTGTGCTGAGCCACATAAAACTGCAGGGCCCTCTGGTTTCCAAGTGTTTCTGATCATCCTAATTTTGCATAGATAATAGGAAAGAGCAACATGAAATGTTCAGGATTAGCTGGCTAATGTTCATATGTGACTTCTAGATGGCTAAGTGTTCTTTCAGTGCTTATGGGTAACTACTTGAATTGTATGGAAGTCTTACAAGTATAAAATTCAGCTTTTGTTATGCCATGATTCATCATCCTAACTTTTATTTATGAATATTCTTATAAAAATGTCAAAATTCATGTCTTCTTAAAAGGCAGAAAGCAATTAAAAAGCAAAGAATATAAGCAAGTGTATGTATTTCATTTTTTAATGATATTTTAATAATATTTGGAGCAATTAGAAGTTCTTCTAACTCGTTGCTTCTACAAAGCCCTTGTCCTAGGCAGTTATTGGAAAAAAATCACAAGTGCTTGGAAAGCTGGTCCTTGAAAGAGAGGCATGGGCATTCCTGGGCACAGAGGTGGTGCCCCCTCATATGGGGTTAATTTGTCCTCCTGAGATGGTGGCACGAAGCGAGAGGCTGACGAGGAGCTGCTGCATCCATGGCCCTTGGCCTCCATCCTGTGCTGTGCCCCTGGTGTCTGAGCTCCTCCTGCTCTGCTCAGCCCAGGGCCTTTGCTCCCAGTGCCCCCCCCTCAGAGGTACCTGGTGCCCCTGCAACAGGCTTTGGCAACAGGTTGTGGAAGACCTGCAGCAGCTGCCACCTGAAGAAATGATACGTACCCACGAGAAGAATTTTTCATACCACCTTCTTCCCATTCCCCTGGAGATGGGGTCTGAAGGCTCTGCTTGTGAGCTTTTCCTTGCAGCACGTCACAGAATCACAGAATCACAGAATTTATAGGTTGGAAGGGACCTCAAGATCATCGAGTCCAACCTCTAACCTAACCCTAACAGTCCCCACTAAACCATATCCCTAAGCTCTACATCTAGATGTCTTTTAAAGACTTCCAGGGATGGTGACTCCACCACCTCCCTGGGCAGCCTGTTCCAGTGCCTGACAACCCTTTCAGTAAAGAAGTTCTTCCTAACATCTAACCTAAAAATCCCCTGGTGCAACAACGTGAGCAGAAGTACGTTTTGATTCAGGGTTTTTGCCCAATTCCTCATGTACTGTGGCATCCAAGGGTGGGAATGGCTGGGGTGAGCTGCATGAGTGGAATAACGTGTTGTCTTTCCAGTTCTCAATCCCTGAAGCACAGAGTAAATATTTCATCTAGCTTGTGATTGGCTGCTGCACTCCAGTAGTTTAGTGGGTACGTTAATAAAAACGTATGAAATGTGAGCTAGGTTCAATTAAAACACAGTACATGGAATTTGGCATAAGCCACACTGAGACTGAAAGATGCAGCTGTCAGTTGTTTTCTTGACTCTTATCTCCACAGCAGCCCATTCAGTATTTGCCTTGAAGTGCTTTTTGAAATGTTTACCAGTATTGTATTTTGGGCACAGTATTGAATTAATAAAAAGAGAAAGAGGTCATGCCCATAATTTGTGTTTGGCATTACAGAACTTGCAGCCTGTCAATAGCATTTTAAATTTTTATTTCCAATCTATTGAGGTGTTTAATTTGATTTTAACCTTAAACAGTAAGGGTTGGTAGTAGCCATCAACGGTGAATTAATATTGCTGTTTTGTGAGTCATTAATTGCTATGGCTGAATTGCGACAGTAGCTCAATAAAATAAAATTTTGATTTTCACATCTCGTAGGTGGTGTATCTGGAACTATGGGTTATGAAGCTATATGAAATCTTCTGCAATTAGAACAGAGTGATCTTTATTAACTGGCCTGTGCTATGCAAGGCACAGCCAGTGTCATTCTCAGGTCTCTGATTTACTGCACTTCATTTATCGAAGTGTGTACATGAAAGCAGAGGTAATTTCCCATAACAGGAATAGGGTGTGAGTACAATGAAGCCTAGATAGTAAATAATTGCAGCCTCTTTGAGATCCTTTTATGCAATGACATTTTATTGATATTTCTTCCTGATCACTCTCAGCTGAGTACAAGAAAAATAAAATGGGCTACCAAATGCCTAGAAAACCATTTCAGAAAGATTATCTGAACGTTTCCACATTCTATAAATTTGACAGAGCAGTGAATGTATAAGGGATTGTTGCTTCCAAAGGGAAGGCATCATAGTAAATGATGCAAATTGGCAGGATTACAGAATATAATGAATCCAAAGAAGATTTTAAAATATAATTGGAAAGAGTGTCAAAGAAAAAAAAATGGTTAGTCTGTTTTATCTGTTATTGGGACTTGAGCTTACATCCTATTAAGAAATTTAGCTGTGCCAGAGAAAAAGATGAAATGTATCGCCGACATTTGTGAGCACTATTACTGAACAGTAAACTGTGTGCAGGGGTGATTGCAGAATAGTTGTCGTGGTTTTTTTATTGTTCTTTAACTCCTGAGGGAAGAGAAAATCTGTTTCTCAGAATTTTTTCCTCTGCAGTTTGACTTCTTCTGCATTTCCTTATGCTAATCAGACTTGTGTGATGTGAAGTATGATTATGGAAAGCGAATTAACTGTTTCAAGCTGCTGCGTCTCTCGCCTGCAGGAACAAGCACTAACAAGCACCGCGGGGTGCGGGTCCGGCCCCCCCACGGCACCGGCAGCCCGACACCTCCCCGGGACAGCCACCGGCAGCCCGACACCTCCCCAGCACGAGCCGGGCATGGCGGGGCTGGAGGGGATGCAGGCGGCGCAGCCCCGGGCATAGCTGGAGAGGGGCGGACAGCCCTGTCCCGGTGCTCCAGCCCTTGTGACAGACAGAATCTGCCCTTCCCTCGTGTATCTTCAGTGCAGCATCACCAGAAAACCGCACTGTCATCCCGCCTCCTTCTTCCTCCTGTCCCAAAACCTCACTGGAAAAAAAATGGAAAACAGGCGCTGCAGTCCAGGAATGTGAATGGTGATTCTGAGAGCCCCCAGGCACAAGTTCTCTGACACAGAACAGCCTGTTGGTGTTCGGCAGCCAGAGCCGCCGTGTGCAGGAGAGGCCCTCCCCGCACCCTGCGAGCAGACAAAACGGTGCGGCTGCATCGCGGTGACCAGGGTAACAACGGGCAGCTCGATGCCAAAGTGCATGTTTGTTACGGATATACAGAAACTGAGGATTCAGGTAGCCTTAAAAAACAAACACATTGCATTAAGTGATGTTGTGCTGTAGATATTAGGCAAAATATGTGTTGTCCGCAGCAGGCAGCCCCTGCAGTCCCTGTGCTGGTTAACGCAGCTCCTCTTCCAATTAGACCCCGAGAGATGCAGCTGACTTCCGAGGAATGAGACCCTGCATTTAATCGTTTGAAAGGCTAAGAGAGAAGTCATTTTCCTGTAACAAGGAGACATTGTAAAGGGTGACTAAGTGGAAATGCTGAAGGCACTTAAATAATAAAGTGAAAATGAAGGTTAAAAAATATGTCTTTGAAAACTGTGTACTGAATCACTCACATGCAATGTGTGTAGCTTCTTGCAGCACAAAAGCATTTTAACTAATTAACATGCTCCATTTTTTTTTTTTTAATTTTATTTTTAACCAGTTGTTTAGCTCAGGCCAGGCTGTGATTTTGCCAGAGAAGAGGAAATGAACGTGCAATTTTTTACAGAATATAATATTACAGAAAGTGCTGGGAAATGCAAGGTTGCAAAGTAGATCAAACAGGTCTTAATCTACACATATTGATGCTAGCAGTTCCTCTAAACACGAACCTAGATCCCCCTTTTCTGGCAGGTTTAGAAGTTGGGTTTGCAGTCTGTAAAAGAGCAGGTTTGTTGGCTCTTTTTGTGCCCAACATTTCTTTCAGTGCAATCCAAATAACATGTAAGGCGTCTGAATGGTCACACCAGTCTTCAGCCTTGGAGAAGCTGCTTGAAGCTTCTTACGGGTGGTCATAAACTAATACAATTGTTGAGAGTAAAAGCAAGTCCTTTAGCATAAAAACAAATGATTTAATAAGACTTGAATTTATTCTCATTTTTTCCCCCTCCAGTGCTGGAGCCCTGTCCACAGACCTGAGACCACCTCCCTTTGGCTGCAGGCGCTGCCTGGTGCTGACCACCTGGGGCTGCGAGGAGCTTGTTCAGGTCCGGTCCCGCAAGGACATCCAGGGAGGCTGAGACTCCTTTCATTGGGAAAATATGAATGGAAATGAGATAAACCCTTAAACAGAGCTAACCAAGAGATGAAGCATATAGTCACAGAGTTGGCAGCAGCTTTGACTTGCAGGATCTTCACTCCAGTCATTTCCAATAGTTGAAATGGTGTGTAATTTAGTTTTCAGGCATGTAAAAATTAACTATCTCAGAAAATAAACATGCCATGTACTTAATATAGCAAACTCTGAAGGGAAATGATGCTACAATAAAGCTGTCTTAACAGTAACTGATGCCATTACAATCTGGTTTTATTGGACAGCTGCTTCTGGTTAATGAATTGATGTTTTAGTTCCCTATTAGGTTATTTTAGAAATTTTTTAGCAATATGTCCTGTCAAAGAATTCTTGCCATTATTTTATTATTATTTTTAATTCTGCTCATTGTACATAGTTCCTATTCCTTTCCGGCACAAATCTTGGGAGAAAGTGGGAGGAGAGAATACAGAGTCTTGAAAAGCTCTCTGCAGTATTTCTGTTACGTTATCTGGGGAGAAGCAAACTAAAAGCGCTGTAAAAAAGAAAGATTTGGGTGATGTTCATCAGCTTTGGGGAACATCAAACCTTTTGATGAGCACAAGTCATTAAATGACTGTTGATGGCAGAGTAAGAAACAAGTGCTTAGTCTGTGTAAAAGGACTTAGTAATAGAATCGGCTTCGTGACAATCTTAATGAAGAAAAGAGTGTGAGAGGAAGTGTAGAAATAGGCTGAACTAGTTGAAGCTGATGACAGTGAATGTGAACCCAGCTGGAAGTAACCAGCTACCAGAGCAATTACAGCCTGGTGTTTGTGGAGCGGGTGACGATGAATCACGGTGGAACAATGAGGAATCTTTTAACAAGTGCAGTAACACAGTGTGCACCCACTGGGCTAGAGGAGCCACTGGGAAAACTCTGTCTTTGTGTGAGCAAATTATTCCCTTGTGTCAAACATTTAATTTTGACAAGAAAACACATATGCTATAGTACCAAAAGAATAATTCTCTGACTTTTTCTCAAATAGTCGGGTTGCAAATGGACCAAGGCCTGTTATTCTTGTTTGAGAGGCTGGAAAAAAATCATGCTTAAAAGAAAACTTTACCTTCAGTGCATAATTTCCAAAGGCAACATGTAAACCAGTATGTAAATTGGTTCTGTGAAGAAAAAGAAAAAAATTTGACCTGGCTGTCATATGTTATGAATGACAGGTAATAGTATTAATAAACCATTGAATTTAAATGGTAATGATATTTATTCATTGTGTTTTTATTTCTAAACTACCTGTTTTACTAGGGCTTTAACCCTGAATTTTCTGAGGCTGGAATCATTTCTACAGAGCACAGTAAACAACTTGGACAGTAATTAGCTGTTCTGGAAAAATAACAAATAAGCAAACACTGTTCCTGTTTTTCAAATAGATATGGAAAAAAAATGATCTGATAAGGTTCAATCACTTCTGCCCTTAGCGATTTATAAGTAAATTATGAATCAAAAGATAATTTCAAGTATGCTGTCACCTACTCTATTGTATGGCCTGTTGGCCATGAGTTTCTGGCAGTAACAGTAATAATCCTGGTATGTCATTAAACAATGATAAATAAATAAATAATCCAAAGATGGAGATGAATATTTTGGGAGGAAATTGTTAAGTACATCTTTAAAATTGGATTCCAATTCACATTTTTAGGATCTCTCCTTTTCCTGGAACCCTTAAAGCAATTTTGGACATACTGGAGATATCTATGAAGCAGAAATCCCAACCTCTAATTAAGAGTTAAGGTAATTGACAGATACGGTTAAGCTGTTCACTTTGGTACAGGGCATGTCTGTAAGCAGTGTCTGCAAGAAGCCACCATGTCCCCTGTGGCTCCGTCAGATGTGTTGAGGGGGACAGCTGTGCTGTTTGCACAAGTGCCCCGATTACCCGCTTGGTGTGCTGACCTGGCACTGCCCCTGCTCTGGGCCCTGCCAGGACATCAGATCAGGTTTGGGCTCAGAACAATCACTCATTGCTTTCCACCTTCTCACTCCTTTTCTACACAGTGGCAAGGCTGAGTATGCTAAACCAGACTTAAATTTGCTGTATATGCACAGGACAATGAGCAGCAGCTGCCCATTGATAATGGTGTTGATGTAGAGTCTGTGTTGAAAGTGTTTCTAAAGTTGCTGAAGAAGCAGAAAAATGTATGTTTCTTATTTGAATGAGTTTTACCTTTTTATCTAGAGACAGTGTGTAGCTGAGGAGTCTCTCAAAAATGCCAGGAGCCTGAACAGAACCATAAATAGATTCCTGAATCAAATGTAAATTAAGCTTTCTGCTGCGTTTCTGTAATAATCCATCCAAAAAGGAGCAGAAGCTAAAAACCATAATAACAATGGGATAAATTATACAGTCCCACAATTTTCCTAGCACTGCTGTTAGCATAACACTAGATTGATGTTGTACCTATTTTTATTTTTGCTGCTGGAACAGTCCTTGTCAAAGAAAGGAGGCATACGATTTTCAGTATCTAATGTATTTTGTGAAATATATGGAGTGCTGCACTAATCTGACCTTTTCAGAATTTTTCATTTCAATTGGCTGGTCACCCTGGTCCTTTGCAACAGGTTAGACTTCCCTTTTAATAGGAAGAGGAGGAGTGCAATGGTCAACCATTCAAAATACTGAATATTAAAAAGGTCAACAGAGTATGGCACAGCAATGTGAAAATGAGACAATGCAATCCCAGATACCTCATTGCAGTGACAAAAATTGTAGCAAGAAGAGAAAATGTCACAACATGAATCTATTTCCAGGAAGGGAAGGGGGCATTGTGTAGAGTGCATCTGTCCTTGCTGCAGTTACAATTGCGTTTGTGCAGACTGCACAAAATCTTTAGCAAAATTATTCTCAATGTGTACCAAAGATATTTCCTCGTGGTCAAATTATACTTGCGCAAATAATGCTGGGAAACACGGGAAATTTACAGATTCTGGATGATTTTGTATTTCCTTTTCTCCATGCACAGTCCTGAGAAGCACTCTTTCCTAGAGGTCAGAGGAAGATTTGTTTAAGGCTTGTCCTTTTCCTGCTTTCAGCCATAGGATTGATGCCACAGAAAGCAACAAAAGCTGCCCCCCCCCCCGCTGCCCTCCTTGCCCAGCCCAGCCCAGCCCAGCAGCCCCATGGCCACCATGTGCACGCTCATTGTGAGCAGCGCGACGGACATCCTGGTCCCGATCCGGGTCCGGGCCCTGGTCCTGGTCTGGGTTCAGGTCCTGGTCCGGGCTCTGGTCCTGGTCCTGGTCCTAATCCTGGTGCTGCTTTTCTGGGCTAGGGGGAATGGGGCCCTATGGGGCTTGGTGGCCTCTGCTGGAGGAGGTGGGCTCTTGTTCCAGCACGTGCCCGGGCCACACCTGGTGTCCATATGGCATTCTTCCGCTTGATGCTTTCCTTCATTTGAATTATTGTTTTCTTTATTAATAGTCATCAGATCTTCATTTTCCATTTAAAACACTTGAGAACCAAAATAACATTTATAAAGACCTGCTTGTAAAATCTGCTGGGCTGACTGTAACTGCACAAACACTTTCATGTTTTTCCAGTGCCACAAAAGACTACGGTAACTTGCTAAAAGTTGCTACGGTAACTATTTATTTTGCCTTGGAAAGCTAAGTCAGAGTATGATAAACATAGATCTAAGGTGTGTGACTCGAAGCACCCTAGTTTGCAAATGGTAGCCTAGGGACTTCTATTTTAAAAAATCCAAGCCTCAGAATTAACATAAATAAGCTACAATTGAAAATGGGATTTCTTCCCACCTGAGGCAGGAAGAATTAACTCACAGGAATCCTATCTGGCAATGAAAGCACTTCTCCTTTGTGTCCTCAGAGAAAGAAATAGCATTACAAATAAGTTAAAAGAAGATGTCCCAGACGTGTGGTTTTATTACAACCTAATGGGATTGCACTGTCGGGCTATGACAGACACAGCACTTCTTTCAGAGCACTTTAAGCTTGGCTGCTTATATTTTCACTTGGGCAATTGTAGCTACCAATCATCCTTGTTGGAGGTCATATCTTGTCATCATTTGCATGCACAGCTCCTAGTGTCATCAGTGGGGCCTGAGTGAAATGGAATGGCACAGAAAGCCCCAAATTTGGCATAAGTACCTGACAAACTGGCATGAGCACAGCTCAGTTCATGCTTCTGATCAAGTGCCATCTGCAGCTGCCTCTTAACGAAACAAAGCAAAAATCCCAGCAGCACAAGGCACATCCCCGCTCCCACCTCTGGGAGCAGGCCTGTCGGTGTGGTCCCTGCGCAAGTGCCAAGTGCAGGCCGCGAGGAGCGGTGGTAGTGCCGTGGTTGGGCCAACGCGTTCCCTGGGCACGCAGAATGCTTTTGCACGGGGTAGGTTCAAAGTCACCGGGGGCACGGGGCGGCCAGGACTCAGCGCCTGGCCGTCTGTGGAGACGGCAGCACTGTCCCTTCAGAGCGCTGCAAAACGGTGCCCTGCGCAGGCACTGGTAACAGGTGAAAACTGCATCAAGCCTCTAATCCCCTTGTGCATTTGGAGGTTATGAAAGGTGGATCTGAAGTACTCTTCTTCATGACTTTAAAGAAGCTAAACTCTAACCCAGTGATTAGAAAAAGCCCAAATCAGATTTGAAACAGCCTGGAAAACATTACAGATCAGGCACACACGTCCTGCCTGCTGGGACTACAGAAGCACATGGCACCAGTGGAGACAGACCAGTGCTAGCAGGATCTCAGGGGCATTGTCCTGTGGTATTTTAGGAACAATGTTCCCAGAAGGCACTGTTGAGTGCAGCAATGTTAATCCTCCTGCACACAGACGTTTAGGGTTTTTACACTGAGTACACTTACTAGTGACTGTAGGCTCTCCGACACAGTGTTGGTGAGAACCCCACACTAAAACAGAGGTTGAAAGAGGAGCCGTGGCTGCTGCCCGATGCCTACTGTCACTGACATTTGCAAACTAAGAGGGGAGAACATGTGCATCCTGACCCCTGCCCACATTGCAGTGAGGAGCCTTCCCAAACACAGCCTGAGAGTGTATGGCACAGGTCCTTCTGAAACAGTCTCGGGAATGCAAAATGACGATGTTTACACCCCAAAATAATTTAACTAAATCTCTAATTAGATCCAGACCCCAAAGAGCAAATGGATTTTGATAATGAACATTGCCAGACCATCATTACAGCGGTGAGGGAAATCAAGAAACAATAACTTGGTGTGGAATAGCAGGACACAGGTTTGGAGCTGTGCCCACTGGGTCTCCATCCTTCAGCCCAGGCTGACCTCAGGCTGCTGTTCTGTACCTGTGTCCCCATATCTGCTGGCTGGACAAGACAGAAACGTCTAGCTGGTGGCACTGCGTGTCCCCATTACGTCTTCTTTGCTACCTCTGCCCAAGAGAGCTGCTCTCTTTGTCTGCACTCTCATGCATAGGTACAAAAACACACACACACAGACAGAGCTGACCGTCTCTCTACCCCACGAGTAACACAGCCTGCTACTTCTCTCTGTGTTGGCAGAATGTATCATACGTTATTGTGTCTCCAGGGTATTTCCTTCATTTATTTCTTATACATCTCTTACTGTCCCAGTTACTTCTTGATCCATTTTCAATCCCATTTTCCAAACTCCAGGCTAACATTAAGCAAGTACTGTTATTTTAAGAATGTCATTGCACTAAATGACTCATCCTTCATTTCCTGTCATAATAATTTCTAATAGTTTTTTCTCCATGATAAAAGTTATGTGATTTGTTTCCTTCTTCCCCCCCCCCCCTCCCCCCCTTCACATGAGGTATTTCTGGTTACTTCTTGACTTTTTTTTAACTTTAAAGTTCCCACACCATGAGCTGCCGTTCAGCTCCCCGAGGAGCACCGTCAGTGGCGTTCAGGCAGCCTCGATCAGGCAGGGAGGTGCGGCAGCAGGGAGGTGCGGGAGAGCCGGGCGGCGGCAGCGCGGGACTGGGGTCCCATGTGCAGCGGTAAAAGGGTCCTGGTGGCACAGGGGAGCTGGCTCCCGGGTGTCCTGCTCACCGATTGCTGCTGGGTGTGATCCCACGCTGAGCAGCGCGCTTCGTGTGGAAGTGAGGTCCCCAGCAGTGCAGCCGTAGTGCTATCAGCTCTGACAGATGTGGCTATAGGATCTCAGGTTTACGAACACAGCCTGAAAAGGGTCACTCAGTCTCTGGTGGTAATTCTTGTAATGAAATATCAAAAGAATCTCCTGCAGATGCCACAAGGCAGCAATGTCTGCGGATGGCCTGTGCCGTTGCTAGCGGTGGCCCCGGAGCAGGGCCCAGCGTGGCCGTGCCCTGGCGCCCCAGCCCCTTCCTGCTGCCACCCCTGGCCCCGCGTGGTGCCTGCCAGCTGAGGGCAGGGGTATGCTCCTCACCTTTCGGTGCTTCCAGGTGTAATTGGTGGTGGTCCTGCTCCCATCCCTGGCCTCACATGGTGCCTGCCAGCTGAGGGCAGGGAAACGCTCCTCACTTTTCGGTGCTTCCAGGTGTAGGTGCTGCTGGTGGTGGTGCCACAGTACTTTGCAGAGAGACTTTGTTGTTCTGCTTTTCAGCATACAGGAGGACAATCACGAACATTTCACAGGGAGTGTCTGATCCAAAACCAAAATGAAAGGAGGAGAGGCTTCCTGACCCCCTGAGAGAACTTTAGATCAGGACTTTCTAAACTGTTCTCTCGCTTCTCTGCTGGATGTTAATTATTACAGCTTGCAACTCAAGAATTTTGTTCTGTCATATCCTAGTTTTATTCTCAGTATAGATGAACGACAAATTATTCATTTCCTCTAATCACAGTGGGGTTAGGATCTTTGGTATGCAAGTGACAATATTAATTGCCTGGCGTGTGGTCTTCTGAAGAACAGAAGTTAGAAAGAATGATTCCACACCCCGAGTCATTAGGAGAACAGTGCAATTCATTATCTGTGTGTTATTATTACTAATGACATAGTAATAGACTCCACACTAACAATAAATATCTTTTTATAGCCTCGGCGTTTTACTTAATAGCCCTTTTAACTCACAGGCAAAGGTTGGTGTCAACCTCAGCCGCAGCCCACCCTGTGTCTCTCATGGGGAGCTGCCTGGTGCCCCAGCTGGCCATGACGTGCTTCACCAGCCACGGATGTTTCATCAGCTCACGGTCACGGGTGTTTCACCAGCCCAGGGTCAGCACTGTGCAGCAGTCGCAGCCCCCAAGGTGTCCCCAGGCCCCCGTGTGCCACGGGAGTGCAGCGAGCTGTTCACACTGGTGAGTGCTTATGGCGTGCAGGACAGGGGCTGAGCTGCCTGAGCACGCTGCCTGGGTGCTGGCATTCAGACATGTTGGGTCCCCCCCTTGCTCAGAAATACATCTTCTGACAGGGAAAATTCCTGCTAAAACTTCATTTCAGTATCTTCAGGAACAAGAGCTATCTAATATATGTATATTGTAAATGCAGATATTTGATCTCCCTAGAAAACCTGGACCATCACTGATCAGTTATGCTGTGGCCATGGCATTTGCAGATGACCCACCTTGGGACTCTTTGGTCACTGTAGGTCTGAGCTGTGCTGTGACATCTCCTGGCCATGAGAGGCTCTCCTTGCCCAGCAGTGCTTCGGAAGTCCCGACTCCTGCGGATGCAGCGCTGCTCAGCACGACACTGGATTTCTCCACCTGCGCTGGATGTTTTGGTTCCTACTTGAGAGTATGCATATTGAGATAGGGAGGGGGCAGCGCTCATGTTGTGAATACAATGAGTCCTCAAAACAGCTCATAAATCAAGAGTCACTTCAAGAGGGAGGCACAGCATCTTTTTTTTCCCCTGGGCTGCTATCTGAGGCTTACACGAACAAGCTGCCAAGAACAGGCGTTTGTGTTTTTTTTTTTTTTTTTTTTTTCAAATGACTAACTTCTTGCTCTTAGCGCAAGCACATTTATATGTGGGGATGGCATGAGCCTTTCAGAAAAATGATCTTAGGAAGGGTGCTGCCTCAGACACAGCCTACACAACCAAATCAAAGGTGTGCTAAAATCCGTGCACTGTGCCAGCTCAGGGCACCTGAGCATTACTGATCTGGCTGGCAGAACCCACGTTTTCAATCCTGTCTGAGAGCTCCTGTGTAACATCAAACCCTGAGCGACCTGAAACTACCAGGGCATGACGCAGACATTTCTGGTTTGCTCTGGGCTTGGTTTTCCCAGTGAGGGGCTGGTTGCATTCTGCTCCAGGTGACCTAATGAAGCAAGGAGTAGGAAGGTGTTCCCCAACAGGGAAGCTAAAAATACTGACTTCATGCAGTGGGTATCAATGGCTAGTTTTGGTTAGACTTTGAGTCACTCAAGGCCAGTACACACACTCCTGGTCTTGAAAACCCCTACAGCAAAGTACTGCACATCCTTTCTTCTTTATAATCAGTGCTGTTTTCAAGGGATCCAGACACCAGATTCTTGTGAAGCCCCCAAACTCACCCACAGCTCTGCACCCCCTGCATTTAAAAGGAGAGGGTGAAGGCCAGAAATGTTGCTGAAGTTGGGGGAAGAGTGAGATCTACCTCATTTCCATTGTCCTTTTGGCAAGAAATTAATTTATTTCCCTTCTGGCCTTTCTATAAGTGTTTAAGGTAAAACACGCCGCTGCTGGTCAGTCACCAGGGCTTGCCCCCGCTGCCCAAGGGAGCAGGTCCCCATCTCCTGCTGAGCACGCTGACAAAGAGCAGACCACTGGACTCAGTGTCTCTGCTTGATCTCAGAGGGGGATCTGCTCTTGGAAAAACACCACCTAGAGACATTTCAGCACTACAGTCTGTTCTGTCCACTCTGAGGTGTACTGAGACAATTCTGTTTGCACAGTGGAATACAAAATGATTTATTAATGACGGGAAAATCTGCACCCTTGAATATATCCCAGAGCAAGTTTGAAGGTATTGAGACAGGGTCATTACTGCCCACTCTATTAGCAAGACCTGGAAATAGATATTTTAACTTTAATTGAATTTCATATAAGTTGGAACCTGGCCTTTTACAGAGGTTTAATTTTAATTTATCGCAGACTCAGGCATTTGCTTTAGGCTCACCAATTTAGTCTTTGGTGCTGCTGAAGACTTTTTACCCCAATTGCATTCTGGCATTGAATGTGGAAACCTTAACTAGAAAATCAGCATGTTTTTGCTTTGGTGTTTTCTAATTTAGAAGTAACTGTGCCCAGCAGGGACCAAGTGTCTGACATTTATTGCCTGAAGTTGTTCAAATTGTCTAGCAGCTAACCGGGTTAAATTGGCTGTTAGAAGTTAAAGGGAAGTGTGTGTCCTTGTGGATGCCCATGTGTTGTGCTTCCTCGGGGACTGAGGGTAACATGCAACTGCAGCGACCTTAGGTCCACAGCCAAAGGTCCAGCGGGTACCTTCCATTCCCCGGAGCCTGTGGTCATGTTTTGCAGAAGGCCTGCTTTAGGAGCATCCAGGCTCACAGGGTTTCTTATGTGAAGAACAGGAGACGTATTGGCCTTGGTGAATAAATGCTTTTAGTTGGAATCTTGGAATCTTTGAATGTTTTTAAATCACTTTTTTTTTTTTTTTTTTTTTTTTAATGAACAGGGAAAGCTTGAAGTTTGGGTATTTGGATGAAAACTGGCAAATTTTGCTGAAACATCTCCTTTAAGTCTAGTGTGGAGGTGTGGTGCACACTCAGGGTCATACACCAGGAGCATAACTCCAACGAGGGTTATGAGACAGGATCCCTGCTGCACCAGCCACAGGGCAGGGTTTTCTGCAGGGCATGGCCTTCCTCATTCATTCCTCCTGTCTTGGATGAGGGGAAGAAGAACTAGAATGGGTGTCTTTGGTCCGAGTCTAAATCACAAGGTGACTCATGATGAAGGTGACTTTTCTGGAGAAATCCTTTCCATTTATGGAGATTTTCTGTGGGCTTTCTGCTGCCCACAGAGGTCATGCTGAGGAACATGCGAGTCCTTTTCATTTCAGTGGCTCCATGCCCAAGCACTGATGTGAATTTTGGGCTATTTCCACAGCAATTCTTTAGCACACTGAACCACGATGACATTCTGGTTGGTGAGCATGCTTCTAGATTTTCCTGAATTTCTCTGTTGGCAAGATGGGGATTCAAATGGGTTCTGAGAAGAAATGGGCCAGGCTCAGAGGAAATCTGTCCACTCCACTTGCAGTCTCGCAGTGAGCTCTCAGACTACTACATCTATGAAAACACACCAGAGCAAAGAATGGAAAAGACGTGTGAGTGCCACCTCTGCAGGCATGTCCGGGCCAGCAGCCTCTCCTGGACCTGTCCCATTAGGTGTGCCGAGCGCCAGACCCGCCGGTGGAGGTGGCAGCACATCCCACAGCCTGGTGGGGCCGGGGGGACCTGCCCTCCCCTTGGTGCCCGCCAGCAGAGCACCGGGAGTGCTGTGACCGGGGGCAACGGGAGCAAGGCAAGTTCTGAGAGAGCGTATGGAGCCACAGGAACTGCCTGGGCGTGCTTAGGACATGTGTTAAATTATGCCATAGAAAAGCAAGTTAACGTTTTAAACATACTGGAACTGTTTTTAACTTGTTTGTTTAGAAAACAAGTATCTATTTCATATTACATTACGTTGTTGAATTATTTATTTACAGCTCAAAATACCTGCATTATTTGTGCTAGCTGCTATTACAATCCCAAATTAATGTTCATTTATTTCTCCACTTATGTTGTGGAGATTGCATTATGACTTTATCAATTGGCTTTTTTTTTTTTTTTTTTTCTTCCCAAAGAAACTTATTTCAATCCAATTTCTAATGTCATGTTACAGACAAATGAAAGCAAAGGCCCCCCATATTGTATGTGAAATCTGTAATACCATGGCTCTAGAGTAATGCCTTAAACAATCAAGCTAAATATGTCAAGGGACTTTTTAATACGCTGCACTGATGAAGCAAGAGTATTAAATTTATTCAACCATGAAGAAGACTTTGATTATCATACACCTCAGCTATGCTGCTATGTGTTGACCATGAGGAAAAAAATAATAGAAAATGAAATGTGATTAGTTCCTGATGGGTTGAAATGCCTTTAATACACGTAACATGGAGGGAATTCATATTAAGAACTTCCATCAAGTGGTTTTTTTTTTCATATCTACTCGACAACACAATGAATCAGTGTCTCCAATGTGTGATAACACTCTTATCAATATCTGAATGGAAACATATGGGATGGCACAATTATTGTGATTTTATTGTTTGCTCTGTTAAGTGAGACACGTATTGTGCACATCTCTGAAGCCCTGTAAATAGCCATAGCAATTTTTACTTTAGGAAACAGAAGCTATGATTGCTTTGTGCCGTTTCTTGTGAGTAGAGTAGATTTGATTGTGCAGATTTAGAAAATGGATTAAGTTACAAGATTTTAAAAATTATTTTGAGCTGAAGCTCAACAAAAGCCTAATTTAAAAGCTCAGTAGAAAAAAAAAATCTGTAATGCATTTGAGTGAGACATGATTATAATATGCATAAACTATTGTCAGTAGATGGAAAAATTATGAGAAAGTTTAAAAGGCTAATAATTAGTCACCTGGCTTTGGCAGCACTACAGTACTCATTTTCTGTTTCCTAGGCAGATGCTGGCTTTGCAAAGCTAGAGTATCTAAATTATTTTTAATAAAGGGTCTAGTGCCTGTGTGCACAGTACAGACGTTTACAGCTGAATTGTTACAACTTTATGTTTTGCTTCCCCGCCACCTCCACATTTACTTCACACATGCTCTCTGAGAGTAGTTGTCAGTGATGAAGCACAGAAATTTCACAGAATTCACTAAGAAGTGTGAAGTCAAGTTTGAAACGTTGAGCATTGTTAATTTGCGTGCATCATTTGTAGAGGCAGAAGTGATGTGATTGAGGTGGAACTGGGAAGCCAGACGAGAAAACAGAAGTCCCGCACTTGGGGCTCTGTGCCCTCGGTCAGCCTGTGGTGGGGGGCAGGCGGTGTCCCAGGACCTCGATGGGGCGTAGGGTGGGACGATGGAGTGGGGCAGGAGGCGCTGGGCAGGGACGGCCGTGTCCTGCTGCCCCGGGGTGCCTCTGGTGTCCAGAGCTGGTCTGGCGTCTGCACAGGGCCCTTCTGGGGAGGGGGGGGCTCAGAGCCCTGGGGACAGACACGAGCAGTGCGGTGGGGTGTCATGCAGCCTCACCGAAATGTGAACACTTATCCGATGGGTGATGGGCTTTATGGAAATCATGTAGCATCGAGCTGGCTGCTCTCTCTGAGTCCAACGTATGACAGATGAGAGAGCTTGAGAATTTGTGTATTTTAATGGCGTTTGTGTTGAAGATGATAAATGCAGTCTTCATCTAACAACTTCAAGGTTTACTTTTTTTTTTTTTTTTTTTTTAAAGAGGGACATGCATATGGTTATAAACACTTGCAACATTAATAATACTTCGCTGCAAGAAAGATTGATATACACAGCATAAATACTCATGCAGCGTACATTGCTTCTGGTAGACAAGTAATATTGCTTTTGCCTTCAATATCTGGGCTGAAGATTGAAGTCCAAGGCAGTTCTTTTCCTTTTGAGAGGAGTGCATTCCTAAGTGATTTCACTTGTGCCTTGCTGATGACTGCACAGGTAACATCATGTTGCCCTGTTCCAGGGCACGACCAGCCCATGAGAATTGTGTCACAGTTTTAGATACTTCAGGGGCAAAGCCGTGGCACAAGCTTCTGTGTGCAACACTTGAGATAATGGGAAATCTGGAGAGGCTGGGCTCTCATCAGCAACAAACCCACCTGCAAGTGCCCTCTGCAGATGAGCAGCATGGTTCAGCGAAGCGCAGAGCAGAGGCAAGTTTTGCAGGACTGGTGCTGTAGGTACTTTATTTTCCAATAACAGCAAGAAAAACTTTCTTCCTTGTCTGTGACAAAGTCATTTAGGGTTTAATCAGGCTGCTGACCTGATGCACAGTTCTTGCTTCTGTTGCTTGCTGCCGTGTCACTTCAACACTGTGATAGCACAGGCTGCTGTGATGCTTCGCTGCAAGGCCGAGCTGTAAGGAAGGTGTGGAACATCCTCAGCAGTGTTCTGAAGTTATAAGTGCATGCAAGAGAACCAGGGATGAAAAGCATAAGCACAGGAATAGCTGCATGGGTTCCCGCAGAGCCCCTCCAGGCAGGGAGCTGCAGAGCAGTGACAGCAGAGCCAGGGGTGAGGCCACGCCACCAGCGCCTCACACACCTGGGGCTGCACCTGGGAAGTCCTCCAGACCCAGGGCTTGTGTCTTCCCATCAAGCACATCGGATTCATTTATTTTCTTGAAATGGTTTAATAGCAATTTGAGATCCCACAGCCTCTTGGCATCCTCCATGCCCTGTGGCTCTGAGTTCTGCTCTTGGTCTCTGATCAGGTTACCCTCCCTCTCCTTGACATTCAAGGGAGACTGAAATGTATTTTTAAGCATATTATGATATAGCTCAGATTATTTCAACTACATTTAAGAGTTAGATTTCAGCTTCATTATAGAGCAAGAGGAAGCACAGCTTCCGAAGAGACAGCTAGAGACATTTTCCTCATAGAGAAAATTTCAAACAAGCACTTTTGAAAAAGTTTTGCAGATCACCATTAAATCAAGCTGGATGGCCGTGGTATTTAGAAGAGAGAGATGTCTGGTCAAGCAGGATACAGCTTTCTCTTCACCTTGCAAAACCTTGGGGCAGGGATTGCACATTGTGTGGAGCCCTTAGGCAGCGTTAAAATAGATTGCATCAGCTGGGGGGGAAAAAAAATATTATGAATAAAGCATTGGTAAGAAACAGCCTGAAAGTCAAGGCTTATGAACGATTAGGATGCCATCCCCTGTATGAGCAAATTGCATATGTGTAGTAGTAGATCAGTATAAATGTCTTGATCCATGAGAAGAAATTCTTTGCTATTTCCTTCCAGTGCAGCAGTAGTTAGAGCAGGAGGAGATGAGGGCTGCTGTTTCAGAAAGGCTCCAGTGCTCGTGATGCTGCTGCCACGAGGGAGGGGGCAGGTGTTGGGGCAGGCAGTGGCTGTTCTGCCCGAGTCCCTGCAGAGTAAACTTCAGCGCTATGCAGAGCGGGTCCTGAGTCGTGCCATGTGTGAGGAACCCAATTAATATTTCAGTAGGATTCAGACAAAAGTAGGGATAAAAAAAATGACAGATTCACAGTTCATGGAATAATATTTGCTGATTGAGAGGCACGCAGGGTTTTTTAAAAAATATAGGGGACATCATTTGCAACTTGTTCTTGTGAAGAGAGAAGTCCCATGACACATTTCAAATATTTGGCACAGCTTTGTAACTTTATCAAAGAAAAGCTTCAAAGTGAGAACTTCGTTCTGAAAAAAAAGGGAGAAAAATAATCAATAGAAACCACAACAAAATCTAAGATCAGGATAATCATGTTGTAGCATCAAAAAGGTACAGTTTTTGTGCTTTTTGTGATGTTTTCTGCATGACAGTTTGGTCTCAATGGCACAGTGAAAATAACTTTCTTGTCTTATGATTGACAGGAAATTTAAATGCCAGCAAACAAATGCCAGTAGGAAAAAATCTCTTAGCTCACATATTGTACACCTTAATGTTAATGCCATATTGGATCCAACAGGTTTCCTTGGAAGATAATGGGTAATTGGACCCATATGGCACCCAAAAAGTGCCATTTTGGGTTTTCAGAATGAGAAGTTACCTGGGAAACTGTCTCCATTTAGATACTTATCAATATTCAGCGCTATTGCCAAGACAAGATAAAGGAGTAAGGCAGAATTTGTGAGCTGTGGGTAGAATGGGCCAATAAATGTGTCGGGAGATAGTGTAACCGTGCAGTACTTTCTCCTGGTATTGAACTGGCCATCATGGCAAAAATAAATGTCAGCTGCGTTTTCTACAACAGCAGCACTCAGAACACCGAATAGCCCATATCTGAACATTTTTAATATTGCTGCCTTTTTCGGTCTTTTCCCTCTACATGTTTGATTAAAGGATTTATATGTTATTATCCCCAGCCCACCCCACCCCCCTTTAATCACTTTTCAATCAGTGTATCTTTGGATTAGTGGTCACTAAAGGAGAATTACATCTGGGACGCTGCCGGGAGCCCAGCTGTGATGCTCGGGATCGGCGAGGCGCGGAGCTGAGGCGCAGGCCGCGCTCCGGCTCTGTGGGCCCGTAGCTCTGGGTAGGCAGGGGGCACCAGGAAAGTCTGCCAGAAACCCAGGGCATCGCCCCAGAGCCGTGTGGGGCAAGGGTCTGCTTACAGACCCATCCCAATGGCTTGCACATGGCCGTGTTTTGAGCTGTGTCTGTGTGGCTGCAGCCTCTGTGCGGAGGCCAGGCTGAGAGGCCTGCCTGGTGGGCGGCAGCCCCCGGGGGGGCCGGCAGCAGCTGTGCCGGCCGCAGTGTGGTAATTCCTTGTAATTCCTCCTGGAGATGTGACCCTGGGCTCTGCAGCGAGTGGGGATGTTGCTGCTGTGATCGGAACAAGTGGTGTCGCTGATAATCCGCAGCTTGCTTAGCACTAGAAAGGAAGAGGAAAGGAGTAATAGGAAGGTTATAGCAATTGCTAGCTACGTACCAACACCCATCGTGGTACCAATTTCTGTGGCACACCTGTGAGCAATGCTGGAGATGGTGCATTGCAACAGAGCGTGCACACTGCCTCTGATTTCTTATACAGTAACATCATGCTTTAGAGACGTGGGCTCTGATGCTCCTTACCATCTGCAGGAGTGGCCAAATGAGCCTTGGAGGCTGGATTGTGTGCTGAGTTAATGATGCACCATCGCTGGATCCCACGTTCAGGGAGGCAGACTTTGGAATGAGAGAAAAATAATTGTTTTCCATGTGTGTGTTTTGATGTGCTGCTTGTGTGTACTGGCACAGGCCTCTCATTAGCCACAGAGAGTCTGTGGGTAATGTATGGGCAAAAATTCTTTCTTTCTGTCTTTTGTCTATAAAACAATAAAACAACTTTAATCATAAAAAAAGGAAGGGCCAACAGCCTACTCTTGTGATACAGACATTTTTATTAGGTCTGAGACTGAGAATGGCTCTTGTTAAGAAATACTGGTTTATTGCAGTGAGCTAGGAGATGAGATAAGGGCAAAATACCAAACGCGCACGCACAGCCACAGAATGTGTGAAAAATTGGAGTGATAAGGTCTTTGGAGCAGGTTCCTGTTAAGGTGATTGAGGTGCCACACTGTATCATATTCGCTGGAGAAGTTGAGGAAAAATGTGGTATAATCAATTAAAATTGGTGCCACTGTGCCTGGGCAGGGCTGTCTAAAAGCTAAGTATAATAAATACATTTATTCTTTGCTTTCTGCCAAGGTTATGTGACTTTGCAAACAGGCCGTGTGGCTGCAGAAAGCATACCGCTGCCAACAAGAGAGCCTGTTGTGCTGAGACGACCCGTACGGGACTCGCCTCGCGGGAGAAACCAGAGGGGCAGTGAGGCGATGTTCTCCCCAGAGCAGGGACCTGCTCCCCGAGGCAGCAGTCCTGGAGCGTACACGTCCTCCCAGGCGTGCTGAAGGTTTAGCCTGCAGACAGCTTCCCCCCGTCCCAGCCGGGTGACTGCCTCTGTTCCAGTGCTTCCTGACAGACTCTGCTTCTGCCCATCCGAAGGCCACCTATGGACAAGGCTCTGCTTGTGCTGTGTATGGCCCGCAGCACCCGCGACACTGTGGGTGTGCAGCTGGATGGACTGCAGGACAGACAGCAGGACACACGGACAGCAGGACACACGGACAGCAGGCCGCCAGAGAACAACAGTGCCCTGCGCCCGGGCACAGCCAGGCTGTGATCGCTGCAGGAGAAACCCTGCGGGCAGCGGAGCGAGGGCGGCTTGTATTTGTCCTCTCTCCTCCCGTGCACCGTCGTTACAGCGTGTGGGTTTTGTGGCGAGATGAATTGGGTACTTTAGTTAATACTCCCATTATGCCCACACAAAATGCTGAACAAAGCCTCCCTGTCCCTGGCACTGCACTAATGTTATTTCTCAATTACTTTTTGTTAAGCAAATATGTAGTGTGCTTTAAGTACTGCATCCAATAATTATGTTGAACTCTTCAGTACTGCATGATGGCTTTCTTACAAACCCCTTCATTATACCTGTCATATGAACTTTAAACACTTGGCAATGCAGTAAGATTACGTTTGAAAAACACAGAGATTATTTTTACACACGCCACCTGTTAGAGAACATTTGGGAGTGCAAAATTGAATGAAATCAAGGCATCCCACGTGGATAAGATAGTATATAGAATGTCTTTAGTAAATAAGCTTGTATTTTTTATATAAAAAGAGACAGAAGTAGAAATGTTTAATACACATACACATATGTTGTCTGGAAGGCTTTGTTGTTCACACACACAGCTGCAATTTATGTGCCAGGAGCTGTTGATGTTAGAAAAACAGTATCTCAGTTCTCCTTATGTCAAGGCACAATTTTAGATACAATTCTAACAAATAATGCCGCTTCTCATTCTCATTAATTTTAGCAAATAATTTTAAGGATGACTGAATTATTTCAAGAGAATGCTGCCACTATAGAATGTGACTAATTAAGAAATTTTACATTTAAAAACTATTACATTACTTTACAAGACTAACTTTAAGTATGTAACCCATTTATGGAGAACTTCCTTCTGTTTTGCAGATAAATGTGTTACTCAAAGGCAACTCTTCCTCAGGACACCATTCCACTATAGCCAGGAAAACGAAAACTCATACTGTGGTGGGGACGTAGCATTTACAAAGACGGCTGTTTTAAGTTGCTGCCTTAATGACAAGGATGGAAGTTTAATTAGCACAGTACTTCTATCTAACTGCTTTTGCCTGTTGAGAAAAGCCCAGTTCTGTAGATAGATTTCATTTATTTTTCTCTCTGCAGCCTAGAAGTCCTCTGAAGCGCTGGCAGATGCACGGCTCTGTTTATGTCTCAGCTATAGCTAATTCAGAGGATTCGGATACTTCAAAGCTTTCGGTTGATTATTTTCTGTATGTTAGTTACATTTCAAAGTCAAATGATTTTTCAGTGAAAAAATCTATTGTCATTTAAATTGGGTTTGTTTTAAAACGTCAAATAAGGTTCAATAAAATTTTGTTTTTGAAACACTGAAATCAAGTATTTCAATAGAGTTGACATATTTCATTTCAACAATTTTAATTGAACATTTTTGATCTTTAATTTCCAAAGAGCTCGTCCAAGTGAAGTCATTAGTGCTTATACTTAAAAAAATTAAGACTTTTGAAGATGAACATCATGACAACATTTCAATTTCATTAAAGCAAAATATTTTTATTAATTCCAGAAGACTTTAAAATGTGTTATAAATTTCAATTTGTTTTAATTCAAATTTGAAGGAGGAAAATTGTTTTATTCAAGCAGAAAACATAGATCTTCTGCAGATGCTTAGTGAATCATCATTTATTAAATGGTGTCATAAGTTGTTGAAAGCAATCATAGCTTTTGCTGTCCATGGGAACCGTGAGGGAGAGGCAGACACCAGCCTTAGTCTTTACCCTGCCCAAAGGCCTGCCCTCACAAGGTCTGCTCCAGCTCCACTGGACTTGAAATGCTTTATCCATGCAGTAGCCAAACACAGCTGTTTACCCTTCATAAATAAATTAAATCTCTGGCAAGCATAAAAAGTCTTTTCAGAACAGTGAAACTTTAAAAAGGAGATGAGAGAGAGCATATTATTCACATAATCAGTGGAAAATGTATTTCTGGAAGACGAAGCATAGAAATACATGAAAGGAACCCGTTAGTGTTTGGTTGAAAGAGTCAGCAGGGGCTCAGGTGCTCCCAAGGCCGAGCTCGCCTCTGGGTCACTTTCTCTCTGGTGGGGCTCCGCCTCAGCAGCAGGGCAGCCCCATGCTTGGTGCTCACCTGAACCAATGTTCATAAGAAAGGCCACCAGAGGTGAGAAGGGATTTTCGTTGTTGCTTTACCTCATTCAAGAAGGAGGTGAAAACAAGAGGTAATGCTGAAGGAAATGACCTGTGCTTTGGTGTCAGAGGGTACATGAGACAGCGGCGTTATAGGATAACTTGAACAGAAAGCACCTTACTGACCGCTCTGCTCTGAGTTCACCAACTTTGGGAGCAAACACCCCAACCATGTTACTCTGTTCCAGGGAACAGCCACACTCACCTGCCCACAGCCATAGCCAGCCACGTCCTCGCCACGCAGCAGCAGTGGACAAGCAGGTCTGTGTGCAGGAGGTGCACCAGGGGAGCAGCCAGGGACAGCTCTTGCCCCATCGCCCCAGCCCCAACCTCTGCCTGTCTCTTTCCACCTTCCCCAGCCCTCCTGCCATGCTTGCCACCCCGCAGCCCACGTGCGAGGGCCAGAGAGCCGGCGGGATGCACGGGTGGGTACACGGCACCATGAGGACAGCGTAATGAACAGCTGCTGTACAGAGGTAGGGAGCTGGAATAGTATCGCATCATATCGGCTTGCTGTTGGAATTAAAAAAGATGGTGAAACTGTTCAGGGACAAATGAAGTCCTTAAATCTGTACGCATTGATCGAAAAGTAAAATCCTCCTCCCTGCAGATCGCACGCTGCCTGTGCTGTGGCCTCCCCATTCCCCGGTGCACTGGGGAAAGTTAATTCAATGAGAAGCTCCCAGCAAAAATCTCTCTGCATTGCAGTCTGAGAACTTAATTTAAACAAGTGTTTCCAAGAAATTTCATAGCAGGAAGGGACATTCCTCTGACTAAAGTGATTACATTGGCAATGTCTGAAATCAATTAAGTGTTGCTTTGGGTCTTTATTGAACCAATCCACCATAAATCTGGTCCATTATGAAGGCAAACACTGCGAAGAGATGAAGGTGGGAATGGCTCAGCCTACCCAATAGCTTTTCACAGCTCTGCTCAGACAAGGGGTTTCTCTCTAAGCCAAATATTTCAAGAAAAGTCTTGTGTAAATCTCAGGAGATGCATCTGGCAGTGGAGCAGCGCCAGCACAGCGCACAAGTCGTTCTAGCACAGCAAGGTATGCATAGTAAGTGAGTTAATTCAGCAATCCAACACAACGTCGCTTCTCCTCGGTCTTCAAAATCTTGCAGCTGCTTAAATAATAGAGACTTATCTTGAAATATTAAGTCTGATATCTTTAAATAGGGGTTACTAGTATAAGTAAGCTTCTTCAGGGTTTGGCCTGTGGTCTTCAAGTGATATATAAAGTTTGTTGATAAAAGATTGGTTGTAAAATTTCTATCAAGAGTTGGTTTACTGAGGAACTGAGTCTTCTAAATAAAGTGACAATGTTTATTAATCTGAAATGCTTTAAACACATATTTTCATTTGAAAAGAAAGTCAACAGTTTCTCCAATATTTTTTTTCAGTTATTTTTTTCTAGTGGAAATGTTGATAATAATTTTTTTCTTTTTCCTCAGAGTCACACTTTCCCTGCAAGGGGAATGTAGTCTTTTAAAATGTATGCCATGTTCCTGTTAAATACATTTTAGGAACACTGGGTGCACATGAAAACGTTCCTCTGCATTGGTATATGTCACTGTATTATAATCAAGGAAAGGCAAGAGTCTCCGAAGCACTAGATTTGCAGCTTTGCACCCACCGTGTGCCGGTGACCGCTGAGGCGGGCGCGGAGCCCCACGGTCGGTGCTGAAGGAGGCGCGCTCGCATCCACCGCAGCAGAACTGCTCCGCGGAGTCAGGCTAGTGCTGGACATTGATCCCCAGCTCTCCGCTGCAGCAGTCGTGCCATTATTGTAGCTTCCTAACTTAATTAATGGTATGAACTTTGAGTTCTCAGAACCTCATTGATTTGGAGCAAGTGTGCCCTATCAGTTTACGGAATACAAATCACACCCAGCAACAGCTTTTATTAGCTCTCTGCAGCCTGGAAGCCTACCTGGTGCCATGTACGAAATGAGAGCGGTATGCATGTATCTGAGCTGGGGAGGTAGAAGAGATTTGGCTAGCAGAGGTGGAGTTTGACCTTTATTATCAACCTGCTGTGTTTGGACAGGTCCTTGTCTCCTGCAGTGAGCAGGTTTTGAGAGACGTCAGAGGACCAGACCTTGCCAGCAGCAGTTTCCTTTGCTTTTTTTCCACCCCAGCTGTTTTGAAAATAATAATAGTTATCCAAAACACACAAAGGAAGAATATGTCCTGAAAATACTTCAGAAAATGATGTCTGTTTGAGTTGTCAGAAAGCCTGAGATAAGGGTGCAAGCACTGTACCTACTCATCTCAGTATATGTATGTGGCACCTCAGAGGTCTTGTGATTATGCGAGCCCCACAGATGTTGTCACAGAGCGTGGAGCCAGTCAGAGTCCCAAGGTAAGAGGCAGAGACCTATGACCCAGCTCAGGTTGCTGGACTTTCTTTGCAAGCAGCAGATGATGGTGTCGGATCAGGTGGAAATGAGTCACAGCAGAGAGCCACGGACTGTCCCCATGCCCCCATGCCCCCCTCCTGGTGCTGGTAGGTGCTTGGCCATGGGCCAACCTGCACTGCGCGAGGGATGCAAAACCTGCCAGGTCTGCCATGTGCCAACTATCACCATGTCCGGAAAAATCAGTGGGGCTTCCAAAGGGGAAAGGAAAAGCCAATTATCCAAGTGAGTCTTGAAATAATCAAATTATTTTTCACTTAATTACAGCTATTCTGGAAAAATATCAAATGATTGCCCTACTTTAAAAATCTTTGACAGTACTCTTTTATGAGGAAATTCATGTATATTAATGCCATTAACTGGAATGATCAGTTAGATAAGGACACATTAATTATATCACCGTGAGCATCAGGCTAACCAAGAGGAGAGCACGTACCCATTTACCAGCGTGGATGGTGCTGGGAGCAAGGAGGAGGGATGGGGCCACGCGGGACCTTGGGGTCCGGGCTGGGCCACCACTACTCCCGCTGTGGGTTAGAGACACAAAGGTGCCTAAGAGCTTAAGCATTTCCAGCTTGATGAAGTATAACATTTTAAATACAAAATGAATGTGCTTCATACGTAAATGTCTTTTGGAAAGATGCCTTAATGGCAGTTAACCACAAGGCATCGCCATTCTGGATCAGCTTGGAGGAGCCAGCACTGAAGCAGAAAATCGTCAGCAGGTCTCGAGCCTGGGAGCAATGAACCAGCACGCCCCGGGGAGCTCGTGGCAGAAGCAAAAGGTTTAGTACACTGAGACAAAATACAAATGGCAGAATTGATTTTGGATCCTGGATACCTGCTGTCCCCTAACTGCCACCCCAGAAAGCCCCTTCCTGCTGACAGGAGCGCTGTGTGCTGCGTGCTGCTGGTGCCCGCAGCTGCGGGAGGTGCCGGGGCCAGCCGGGCTCTGCAGGCACGAGGCACCGGGTGGGCGCCGGGCACACGCCACCATGTTACGGCTGCCCAGCACAAGGCAGTGCAGCGAGGGCAGAGGCTTTCCCCCCAAATCGTGCATTCATCACTGTAGTTTAGCTATCCACTCATGCTCCTGCTCCCGAGTAATTCAATTTTGTTCGGTGTTCAGGATGGGAAATGGTCTGTGCTAGCTTTAGTACCTGTGTGGTGTGGAGATTTGGCTCTGTAGTGTTTCCATTGACTGCTTGTCTTTTTCTATGCGTGCACGGGGAAATATAATGGAATTTGCTGCTGCATTTACTGCCCTGTGTTTTTAAGCATAATCTCTTAGACTCCATTTGTGATACCCGGGTGGAGCCTAATAGCCCAGGCAATTTTATGAGTGATCAAGACCTTCAGCCTTTTCTTGCAGCATGCTGCCTGTGTCCCTGGACCACACCTGCATCACTTCCAACCACTGACGTCCAGCCCCAATCATAACAGCTCTCTTTTCCTATCCTCTGTCACCATCAGCCTCACCTCTTTCTTTCCCAGATCCTCTTTTTGGGTAGGTGACTACTGCGATCAGATCAAGTTAGTCATCAGGACTGAGGATCCCCCATGGATCCCACAGCAGAGGATCTCCAGGTAAGAAGAGATCATGTTGGAAGTGAATAAGTCCAATTGTCTGTGACAGACACACCTTTTTTACCTGTTCACAAGGCCTCTGATGACAGAGTTTCCCCTGCATCCCTTTGCAGCAGGCACTGTAGGGCAACAATTGACTTGAAACATCCTCCCCATTAATTTCACCCCATTACTCCTAGTAATTTCTCTCTTCTACCACTGTAAACAAATCTCTCACATCCTTCATGTTCATGCCCTTCCAATATATATGTCAGCTGTTATGTACCTTAAACATATTTTTCAAGTCGATGCATCTTCCAGGTTTTCATGGTTAAGTAAGAATTGAATGATGAGCGAGAACAAAGCCTGCTATTATGAAGTAAACTGAAGCATGTGCTAATTACTGCACACAGACAGTGTGCTGAAAGAGGTGAGTTTAAGTGACACAAACATTTTTCCTCTGCTTTTTACAGAGTGTGCAGCCCCACGTCTGGCAAAGGCCAGAAGAAGGGTTGGATGTCCTGGTGCCTCCTGAGCAGAGGATGAGCATTCAGACCAGTAAGGTTTAAAGGAGGTAATGAAGCATAAATGACAGGCAGTAAGACATTGATTTGCATTTGAAATGTGGTGTGGACAGCACAGTGAGGAATAATAAACACATGTCTATTGGAAAATTGTACCCATATATGAAAATATATCACTGCTTCTCCGATAGAGGACCCTGGGAAACCTGGGTTTTGTCCTCCTCAGGCAACACGGCTTCCTGGCTGTGGGCTACCGATATCTCCAGCCTTTGCTCTAACTACAGGCATAGTCAGTGATGACATCTTCGCTTGAAGGCAGGGGGTCTGGGCTGCCAGTCTCTCACCCCTAAGTACATTTGCAAATAATAAGAGCCCCAGCTCCTGTTCTAATCTATATTAGAACTTATAGTAGAACTTTATATAAGGAACTTTTTAAAATCCCAAACCTGCTCCTGTCCTGCTCCCAGTGCCCAGCATTGGCACAAATTTCCCCTAGTTTTCTCACATATGACTCAGACTTGACGGCAACCTTGCTCACCTCCTCAGGCTGCATACAGCCCCTGGGAAGGCAGGAATGATGGCAGCAGAGACTGGCGGTCAGCAGCAGAGCAGTGCTGAGAGGGCAGCAGGGAGAGGACGTGAAGCACACAGCTGTGGCCATGCACCGGGGCTCGGTTTGTCTGCACTCACATGCCAACCCTTGTGTTGGCCCAATTTACAGCCAGAAGGGAGGAAAGAAGTACAGTTTCAAAATTAAAATGGAGGAAACGGCATGCTGTTTTAAAGCAAATGACAAAATTGCCAGGTAACATGATGAACTGAATGCATGCCACCTAATAAAAGTTACATTTTTAGTGAGGGATAGCAGCAAAACACACCATTACGTATGAAGAATGGTGACAGAAATAAGAGAAGCAAACGTTCGGAGCCGTAGAAGAAAGGCTGTCTCCACTGCCAATAAAATGAAATCCTATCTCTGGTTTGGGTCTGAGGATTCTGTTTTATTTCCTATTTTGTATGGAAAAACCCAGTAACAACCAACACACACTTTTTGCCCTGCTTGTGGCACGCCTCCCCACCTCAACAGCTCGCGGGCACACGGGGTGCCCGACCCGCAGCGGGGCCATTCCCCCACTGTGGGTGCTCGGACCCCAACAAACCCAGAGCCTCAGCATCTGCTGCTCCAGCTGCCCGCCCTGCCAGCCTTCCGCTGCCAATCCTTGCCCAGTAATTTGCTTTTACTGGGCAGCTGCCAAGAAAAATAGTCTCTTAAATGCCTTGTATAGTGCCTCTTGGCTTTATTAGCATTGTTATTTACTGGCTTTCTGTGCTCTGTCTGCATTTTCCCCCTAGGAGATTACTGTCATGGTCACTGCTGTCCTGTGTACACAGAACAGGGCACAGACCTTCTCAAGTTTCTGTGGTGCCTAATTTGAAGCACGTTATCATGACTGTTTCAGCTTTATGTTTTAAAATTAATCTTTGTTCACTTTGATCTATTTCTTGAGTTGGTTTTCTTAACCAATCACCAATCACTAATTTGCCAAGAATAAAGTGCCATTTAGTCTAGGGCCTACTGAGAAAAAAAAAAAAAAAAAAAGAAAAACAAACAAAAAAAACTATCAATTAGGATCAATTCAATTTTTAAGGTAGTCAGGTTCTATAACCAAATATCGCAGAATTAGGATGCAGGCTCGTTGAGGCTGGAGGCACCTCTGGGTGTCCCCCCACCCCGAGCAGGGCCCAGCCCCAGCCCCAGGCGGCCCCGGAGCTCCCTCCAAGGCCCCCCCAGCACCTCCCGGGCCCTGCGCAGGGCTCGGCACTGCCCGGCACCGCGGTACTGCCCGGGTCCGGGGGGAGCCTCCAGGCCGTGCCCAGGGCCTCCTGTCCTGGCTCCGCGGACCAGAGCCCGGCCCCGTCCTGCCCACACCTCCGTCAGGTGCTGGTGGGCAGCGGGGGTCCCCCCGAGCCTCCCCTGCCCCAGCCCCAGGCCCCGCGGCCTCTCCCCGCAGCACAGGGCCCTCATGGCCGCCAGCAGCTCTGTGGCCCTCTGCTGGGCTCTCCCCAGCATGTCCGCGTGCCTCTAACGCTGGGGAGGGAGCCCAGGACTGCGGGTCTGTCAGCAGTTGTCCTAAAATGTACTCAAGGGAAGTAATAACATATTTATATATGTTATTATGTTATTTATATGTTTTATGTATTTATATATATATAACATATTACACATTGCATTGATCTGAGCACCTGAGCACCTACCAAATCTTTAATAGCTACAGTAAATTTATTATCTATAGCCCCTTTCTTCTTGCAGTGCTTCAAAACTGCAGTTTTGTTGCTTGAACTCTCACTTTTTTTTTCTTCTGGTAGAGCTTCAGAAGGCTCATTCCAGCAACCGGTGTGTTTTAGAGACATTTCATCAAGTCCAGCTCCTGGCTCCACACCAGCTGCATTTAGGGTTGCCCCTGCCCCTTGCCACCCCGGAGGAGATGCTTGGTTCCTGCGGCTGCCGATGGCAAGCAGCGCCTGTCCTGGGGCACCGGGGGGGATCCAGCCGGGGCGGGCAGCCCTGTGTTCAGGGTTCACAATCTCCAAGACCCAGATTGGGGTGCAACAGGTCCCTCATGTCTTGATAGGTCTATAAGGTGCTTGTTTCCTTCAAACACCTGAGACTTACGTCCAGAGATAATTCTTCCCTTATCCGTTAAATCCTTCTTCCTACAAAAAGTGACAGCTGTTGATGAAATGACAATATGAGGCAACCAGTGGTAGCTGCAGGTTGTCAGCTGGGGTAACTGGAGGGCTTGGAAAGTTTAATTTCAATTTGAAATTATTTTATATGGAAAACCATGAGTGATAGAGTTATAACAGCAGCTGACAAATATGACCACATCTCTTCACGTTTGTTTTCCATTAACTAACTCTTTGCCTCTCTTCCTTTTAATGTTATATACACTTTTGGAGTCATGTTTCAGTTTAAATCTTTAAACTTGCTGGGGAAGAGGTACTCTCAATGTTTTGTTTCTGCAGAGCAACAAATACAGAGGGTCAGCAGCTGACACTGCTATCTGCAAACTGTAATTCAGTGGCTTGATTTAATCTCTGAGAAAATAGGTAAGCATGATTGCACATGACATCCAGATTCCCTTTGTTGTCAAAAGCATCCAGAATATGGTGCATCCTGAATTATCAGAAGGATAAAATTGTACTAGGCTACTCAACTAGACCATAAGTTCTGCATTTTTCAAAGTTTCATGAAGAGGCCTTTTACAAGGTCTCATTCAGATGTCCGGGGATGTTTCTGGAGACCAGCACCCCTTCTGCCTAGTGCCAGCTCAGCACCCCTACCTGCTGGTGCTGCAGGGGAGGAGCAGGCGGCATCAGCGACCATCAGCAGGACCTCAGGGCAGTGCCACACATATCACCACACTTGGCCTCCGTCCCTGAGCACCCGGTGTGCATGCTGAGGGACAGGCTGTGACCATGACAGCCACCCCCCTTGCCCCTCAGCGTACACCGCCATCCCTGTCCCATTCCTGCAGGGTGCCTCCTTCTGCCCACCCCAGAGACCCAGCAGGGTAAGAAAGGAGCTCTTTCCCCAGGGCATCCCCATGTGGCTATCATGGCAATAACTCCATTGAAAATCACCTTTCTCAGCCCACTGTTATCATGAAAAGCGTGGGTTTTTTTTTTTGTTGTTGTTGTTTTGTTTTGGTTTTGTTTTGTTTTGTTTTTAATTATATATATATATATACTTAAAAGTTTGGTGCAACCAACAAAAATTTTCACTACATTTAAATATTGTTTGTTTCTGCTCTGTTATGACAAGCTTCTGTTCTTCACTTTTAGTTAGGTGAAACCCACACCTTTTAAGTGCATCTATCTGGTTTCATCAATTTTATAAGAGAAGGATTTTGATTATATAGAAATCTAAGCTCAGAAGGCTTTCGAAATGAGTAGTATTTGAGCCTTCACCATATTTCTGTTGCTGAGAGTGCCCATCCCTATATTTTTCACTTGCAAATATTTAGCTAACATGACATTAATTATGATTGGAAGATGATTGAGCCTGTAAATTGTGAGACTGTTCTCTCTTAACAACATAGCAAGTATTCTTTGATTAGATTGCTCTCTCCTTTCATTACTGAACAACTTTAAGCTTAAAAATAAGTTAGAAGTGAATAATATTTGTGTTGAGAGACTCTTTTCTGCACACTAGTGAATAAATGTATGAAAGACAATACCTGCTTTTATGCCCAGCCAGAGCAGTCTCCTCTGTGATTGCTTTTCAAGAAATAAAAGTAAGGATCTACTCTCAAGGACTAAGCACAATGTTTCCAACAGTTTGCCCATTTGGATTCTTCTGTTTGCGAACCACCATAAAAAATTTTCCTATTTGCAGTTTCTTGAGCAGGAAATAAATAAATAAATAAATAAATAAATAAATAAATAAATAAATAAATAAATCACGTTTCCTAAAATAATGTGCTAAGAACCCCTCCATATTCACCTAAAACACATGAAAATCTGGGCCTTCGTCCCAACATGCAGCAAGCACCTGGAGTTCCTGTTGTAGTCTCAAGATCCTTCAGTGACTATCCTGTGAAAACTATGAAACCATTTAATCAGCAGTGCTAATTAAGCTCTCAGGCCAGGTTTGGATTTGGGCTCAGAAGGGCTTTATCCGCTGGACAGCAGAGACCTACGCTTCCACCTGCTGTCCATCCATCCAGATGCTCATGTATAGGCTTATTTACTGTCACCACATGTGGTCATATAAACCAAGCACTGCTTGGTGTTCATGTGATTGTGTTCCTGCTGCGTGTCCATGTGAATGCTAAGGCATGTTGGCATTGGCAGGTAACTCAAAGGACCAGCTAGATAAAAAAAAAAAAAAAAAAAAATTTAATCTCCATGTCCTCTGCTACTAGCATCTGTACAGTGCTGAGGATATAAAGGCAAACCCAGAGGTGATAACAGAGCAGTCAGGGTTTGGCCATCGTGATTCACCAAGTCTGCACCTTTTCCAGCCTCATTTCTGGGACCCAGGGCAGCAGCAGAGTTCTTGAGACAGCTGCTTTGTCTGGACAGCTATGCTGGCTGTATCCACACATTTTCCCACCCTGCAGGAGCGTAATACCTGTTATCTTCCAGAGGCAGTGCAGGAGAAAGTCCTTGTGGAGGTACTTGGTGAGTACCATGGAGCAGAACGCTTTGACCTGGGAGCAGAGGATGGACGTCTCCCTTGCTGGAGAAGAGTGTTGGTTCCCAAGGACACCCAGGGTGAAGAGTTCCCCTCTAATGCAAGTAACCTTCATACCAAGGAATGCAGTCTGTCAAGTAATAACTGTGGATATGTTGGTTTAAATTCTCTTCGGTATCTTAATCCTTGTACATTATAGAGGAACCTGTTTAATTTCCTACTAAAGCCCCAGGATGAGATGTAAGACAGGTATGGATTTCTCACCTTCTGGATGGATGTGCAGCCCAAGCAGGTGATGGCCTTCTGGGGATCCTGCTCACACAAGAAAACAATCAAACAATGACAAAAAAACATCGAGTAGAGAACTGTTTGCTCAATAACTTTCTTTCATAAATGTATTATTTTCTTCTCATGTTCATCATGGGGTGACCAGGCACCTCCAGCTGGGTAGCATGGAAACACATTTCCAGGGGGCCCCTCTTACCACACCACCATTAGTGCAGTTTGTGTGTTTTGATGTGCATTGTGGGGAACGTGAGAGATCTGCCAGAGTCATAATTTTTTGTTACCGTACAAGAGTCCTGTAGATCATGTCCAGTTACAAACCTTTGTTGATTTTTTTTCCCCATGCATAATCTAATTGAAAATTGCATATGTATCTCCACATCAGCAGTGCAGTCAGCTCTCTTTTAAAATACGCATTTAAAAATAATGGTGATTTTTGAATGAGGTCCTGTAGTCTTTTCAGTTTTTCCAGGTAACATAATAGCTAAATTGTCATTATCCATATTTGAACAGAGAAGGATCCACCTCTGAATGCATGTATGTCAGAAAGGGCCATTTACTATTTAATTAATATTAGAAAACCACAATAATCTGCTCGCCAGAGGGTAAAAATTCAGCAAACCTGCATTTTACTAGAGGACTACATGAATTCACATCAGGTGACAAGGCAGTGTATTGTTTGTTTATGAATTTGATTTTATTAGCGATAAGTATCAGTAGGGGATGACTTGCCTCTGAAGAAGTGTTGCATTATTGCCTTGGTTTCTAATCTGCAGTGTAAACTAGACCTGCTTATAGTAAGATGCATATTTGTGCCTTGTCCTTTATTTGGTCAAAAGTCCTTGTAATCCTATACAGTTTATAATTCATGACCTTGAGCCTAGCTGGTTTATGGCTATGCATTTCAAAGAGGGTAGAGCCGCAGTCTGTATAGGTAAATTCACCTGAAACCAATGCAGTGTTACCTCTTGTTGCTTCTTAGTATAAGTACCCTCAAAATAGAAATAATAAAAAAATATTGTTTGTCATGCTAAGAGAGAGCGAGCATATGAAAGCTGTCGGCATATTTGTTTTTATCTTCTTAGTGAAACTTCTGGAAAATGATTATACACATCTATTCATAGTGTCATTTACGCAAGGTAGGATTTGCAAGAGACTGATTTAAAAATAGATCATGGATCTGTGCTTGAACGGGCTTTCCGAACAGGAAAGCACAGAGCCTCCGCTGCCCACCGCAGACAGCAAAGCAGATGCACCGTGTGAACAAATGGGCCACATATCCACCTCCAGCAGTGTGGAAACAGCATCCTGAAGTCTCTTGTTGCCCAGCCCCGGGAGCCTGACAGCTGTGACCAGTTGGTCCCACACCCATCTCAGACAAAAAGGGCAAGTGTTCCAAGGACCAGAGTACGGATTTCGAGTCAAATTAGTAGCTAATCCCAGACACATAAACAGAAATTTAAAAATAAATTTCCAAATAATAATAATAACAACAACAAACAACAGCAACAACAATAATAGCAACAAACATTTTCATTTAAATCCACTTAAAAAGAAGAGAAGCAGCTCATTAAAAATCAAATTATATCTGTTTAACATTCCAATTAAAATATGTTTTGATATAAAACTTTAGGTCTGACCCAAAGCAAATTCTCTAGTTTTATATGTAATGAAAAAAAAATAAATTCAGAATTAACTGGTTTTCTACCATATTTTTTTTCATTGCAAATTGAGGAAAATCTGTGAGTACAACATTTTTATTTATGCATACATTTAGCATTTCCTCTGGAAGTCTATGGTTCTCCTGAGCCTGGAGACACCCATATGAGAGTGAGAGGAGAGATTGCTGCTCATGTAAATTTGCTTAGCTAATTCTGAGCACTCCAGCAAGTGGCAAAATGCATCACCATGGGACTCAATTCCGGCAGCAAAACCCAGGCATGGAGCAGGATGAACAGACTGTGGCCAGTTTGTACTGTGCCTGGACTGCCCCAATACTCTAAGCTCTCAGTCAAACTTAAATTAAGTTGGTTTCGCTTTGTTTATGAGATCTAGGCACATTGTTTCCCACAAGGTATTAAGAGTTCAGAAATTTCGTGTGGTTCACTTTAGCTCTATACTAGGCTTCGCAAAATGTTTGATCTGATACAATCTGAATTGCACACTACAAATGCAGTACAAAATATTTATTTACCATCTTGAGTCAAGGCAGCTCGACCTTTTTGGCTATGCTGAAATGAGCGAGGAACACGGTGCATGTTCAGCAGAACTGAGCCAACGCATCCTTCTCCTGAATTGCCTTTAACGCCGCGTATCTGCTAGAGTGATTCTATAGCAATTCTCCCTCTGGTCCTCTGCGGATGCTGAAGTGGTCTTTGTCCACTCCTGTTTGCAGCACTGCTGTGGCCAGGAAGGCTGCCCCACGTGCAGCTCCCGCGGCTCACGCCGTCCCGCTGCCCTGGGCTGGTGCGGGGCGGGCGGCAGCACCTGGCCCATCTGCCGGCAGTGGGACCAGCCCCAGACACTGAGCTTTGCCCAGAATTGTTTGAGAACACTTTGCTTAGTGAAGTTTATAGCTGTCTTTTAAGTCCCCTTCTAGAGTCTGCACAAATGCAATTGAAGTGATAATCTTAAAAATTTAAGTACTGCAGAGAAACAGCAACTAAATTATCAAATTATAAGTAAAGATCAGTTATTTTGTTTCAACCTTTGTAGTGAAAATTATTTTCTTATTAAAACAAAATCAAAGAGCTATTACTGTTTTCCTGGTTTTTTAAAGAAGTAATGAGCAGTAAACTCAAGCAATTATTCACATGCATTATTAAATGTCACTGCTAAAAAAATGCATATTATGAAGAGGAAGAGACATCAATTCATGGAAGAAACTTGGGGCCGATTTCATACTCTGTGAGCTTTCATTCTTCAGTGTGATGCCTGAATAATTTTATGCACAGCATTTCAAATAAAGGTAGAATTTTCTTGATATCTGTTTGACTATGAGCTAAATTGAAATGCTTCGTACACCATCTTGTGTGTTAATTCAACCAGCAAAGCCCTCAGTGTGCTCCTAAATGATACAAAATTTGATACTCTGTCATATTTTAAACATGATATATAATGATGCTGAAGAATTAGTATTGCTTTTACCAATTCACTACCTGAGAGTTTTCAGTTCTCTTTATGCCTGACAACAATTACTCCAGCAATGGCAGTTTTAATGAAATGCCACTCTTTAAAACCAAGAAACACGGTCAGGCATCCAAGGGGAAACTGTCCATAAACTTTGGAGAGGGAGGAGGAAAGACACCTTGAAAGTTGTCTGTCAAATACTTTATTAACTCCCATGCTACCTAAAGGATAATCAAAGTGGTGACAAGTTTTATTTATTTATTTATTTATTTATTTATTTATTTATTTATTTATTTATTCTATTTAAGATATTGTTATTTGGCATGCTAGCCTCTACACTAGTGGGGAAACAAAACATCAATAAAATGTGATTCAATACAGAATATCTTAGCAATTAACATACAAACATATTTTTTCTAATTAAACTATAACATTCATTCTACTCCTAATTCCAACTTTTCTGCTATTTCATGTAGGTGTTAGCGTTGGCTTAGTTGCCAGTGCTATAGGCTTGGTATTGGTAGATTCCCACACCGTATATATAAGGTTGTTGCTGGCCACCAGGACAGGTGCATGAAAATAATAAAAATGCTAGATCGGTTATTGAAATAATTATACTCTTCAGCCTTAGACATGTGAGATAGAAATTAACACTAAGGAGAGTGCAGCCTCTGCTCACTACTGAGAAGTGCAGGCAAAGGAGGTGTAGTTTTGTTTTTCTTGACAGAAAAATCTAGCATAGAATGCAAAAAGAATACAAAAGAGTGGAATGTGTGAGAAATGACGGTGTGGCTAATTTTTCTCTATTTGTTTTGTTGTCTTTTAGGCAGTGACCCATATCATGCAAATACTACACTAACCATAAAAGATATTGAATGCAGACTGCTCTTACACAGTTATTTTGATATTGTACAAAATGCTTAATAATGGATTCATTTAGAATTTGATTGATGCAAAGTCATTTCATCTTCTTGCTGGATGTTTTCAGATGATGAGTATGAGTCTGAATCTATTATTATGGCAATCCATTAGACACACCCCAGCCTTCCATTTCTGAAGGCTTATCTGTATATGTAGCCTTACACACAAATACTGACATGGATGCTCAGTACCTGAGCAGCCCCATGGACTTCAAGAGAAATGCACAAATAGCAGAGTTTACAGCAGGACTAACACGTTTGTCTCCATCTTAGTTCAATATAACAATTACACAAGAATATATGGGAAGTCTTCTGAATATGTGTGAAGTCTTAATTTTAATTACAGCATATGACACTCTGCAATTAAAAAAATAATAATAAAAAAATAAATGCTGTCATTTAATATGGTGCTACAAAATATGGTTTTGAAACTGGAATGTATGTTGCTGTACCTGGCACTTTTTGCAAAAACACAATTTACAGTATTTTGCTGCATTAAAAATAAACAGTCCAGGATTTCTTAAAGATGAGTTGCAATTCTACCTCAGCATGTGAGTTCCCAACTCAAACCTCCTTTACAGCAACTGATTTGCAGAGGCATTTCAGGAAATATAAAATCATTTCAAGCTCAGCATCTAAAAGCTGGAATATCCCAAACCACAGCTCATCCTTGAAAATGTTGTCCTTAAGGACTCTGGCAAAAATTAAGCACAGTGTGAAGGTCTAATTTTCTGAATGACAGCATAAATCATAACTGGAGGCAGTTGCTTAATTAAAGCTGTGCAAATAAATGACTTTTCAGTATTCTGGCAGTTCCAAGAAATCCAGAAGTCATTTCAGGTCAAACAAAATGGTTTATTTAACCCTTTGGTTCTCTTTGATGTATATATATATGTATATATATATATTTACAGCAGAATGTTTAAGCATTCCTTAAGCATTTACCTCTGAAACTGAAGAATATACTGAAAGACATTTCTTAACCAACATGATAAAAATATAAGCTGAAATTATTTAAATTAGAAAACATGCACAGCACTGGTGACTCTTAAAATTAAGTTTTCAAGCCTTATTAGTTTTAACTTCATATTTTCCTAATGCAAAATTTCAGAAAAGCCAGAACAAGTTTATGACTATTTCATTGTCACCAACACTTCTTTTTCAGCCAAAAACCCAATTTTGCCCATTTCCAGCTGTAAGTATTTGGGGCAGGCTGGTGAGTGAGGCTGAACCAGAGCCAGAACAAAACCATGGCTTTTCCCCTGCTGCTGCCACCTGCTTGCAGGAGGCGGTGGAGACACCAAGCAAACAAGTGATGAGAAAGAAGTTGAAACGAATGGTGTTAGAAGTACAAATGTGAGAGAGCTTTCACTTGAAATAATTAAAGAAAAATAAAGAAAGAAATGTCAGTAAGTTTCAGAACCTCTTAAAGTGTTGGTGCTGTGGTTGGCCCTAGCACCCATCTGCCACTTTGTCCTCTGTGTCCTGTGAGAAGTTCTGTGAATTTGAAGCACTGACGGGCAACCCCATTGTACCTGATGCGGAAAGCCCTGGAAGCAGGAGCGGGGCCCGGCACTCTGCGGCGGCGCCCCTTCTCCTGGCCGGCGGGACGAAGACGTCCAGGCCCCCGCTGAGCTCCTCCTGGGGCATCCCGTCCCGCAGGCTCTGGACTTGCTCTCAAGCCTTTTTGTCCCATGTAAGTTCATTTCTGTTGGTGTCAACCAGGACCACGCAGTAAGGAACAAAATGGAAACAAGGCAGCTTGTTGTGTAAAAACTGAACAGATGGGGAACCTATATTTAGAAAACAAACAAATAAAAAGGGTAGGGAAGGAGGCGCTTGCGTATGAACGGAGAGATTTGTGTGACGTCTAGCTTGGTAGTTATTATTATTCCTGGGCAAATACAGTGGCCAGCTAATGTCAGTCGCCTACACCAGATAACACCTGATTTTGAGATCAATCATAAGTCCTACGCATTCCAGAAATGGTGACAATACCTCCAGAGAAAGGCCAAAGCGGGCAATACTCCACGTGTGACCCCAATAAATGTCTTGTGATAAAACTGTTGGTTTCCAGCAGTCACATTTCTAAACTCAGTCGAACATTTTACTGTCTCTTGACTTCCTGATGTGCTGAAGGAGGCAAAAGGAATTCCCAAATAACACGCTATTCATTTCTTCCTGACATCTCAGCGCGATGTTTAGTGATCTATCAATCTCCTATTACAGAGCATTATTATATTCTGCCCAGGCAGGCTTCCCCTCGCCTGTTATTTAGAGTGGACCTCTGTCCTCTGCTTCTCATAAAAAGGCTTAAAAGAAACGGCAGTGCTATATATAGACCTCGCCGCCTCTCAGCACCATCTTCACACATGAAAGCACAGTATGATTTGAAGAAAAGTGTTTTCATTTTAAACAGTTTCAGAATCAAAGTTACCAAAATGTGATATCATTTTACACTGCAGCAACAGCACCGAGCCCGCTGCTCCTGCTGATGTTTGCTTATCTGGTTTTTATACCTCAATTTGACATGTTAAAAGTGAGGGACTAATAATCAGGCTTATTGACATGTAACTACTGCTAAACTGACAAGAAGGGAGAGAGAGAGAAAACCAGAATTTAGAAAAAGAACAAGTTCTGCCTGTGGAGAATCAACAATTAAGTACAGCGTTTTTGCTAACTGCCGGGAATTACTTAATATTTTTCTGATCAGTGATATTGTATGATAGACTTCACCCCCAAAAGAATGTGCTCCATCAGAAAGGCAGACACATTTTCTGTGATGTTCAGTATCTCTGAAAACTTTACAAAAATTATATACATTGCTATAAATAGAAGTCATACCTTTCTAACATTCGAAAGCTTGAATTTTTAGATCTTTACATCTTTTTTATTTTTTTCCCAACAATGAGTGAGTTTAAGGTCAAATTTTGTTTCTTGTACACATTAAATGAACTCATTTCCATATCAAGTAGTTCACTCATGGCTTCAGGGCTGACCAACATAATTCTATTTTCACCGTAATTCAGCAAAACTATTTTTCATATACTTAAGTCTCATTGACTTCAGAGGACACTAAGCATTACCTTAAGTTGTTAATAAATTTAAGTCATAGAGAGAAGTGAAACCCAATTCAGTCAGAGGAGGATGATCAAGAGTCACTCATGTGAACCACTCAATTATAGTAAGGACCAGTGAAAATCTACGGATGTCATGGAAAAAAAACTTTATTTTATTTATTTATTATTTTTTTTTCCAGATTAATTTATACCTACTTTTGTTCCATTAGGAAGAAAGGGGAAGTACAGGGAAAAGTAAAAAGGGGTCTGAGACATCAGGTCATGAGGCTAATTTTGTGAGACAGTCAACCAGTTTTGCAGAACAAAGAACTTTCAACAAAAATTAAATGCACAGCCAGAAAGCAGCCAGAAGGCTGAAAGATGAATTTTCAGTGCATGACAGAAATGTGATTTCTCAACGTAAGGATAAATAAAATTTTAGAAAACTCACTTCAGTATTTTTGAATTATATCATTATCAACCACAGATATTTCACATTTTCTTAAAGCACGTATATTGAATGCATAGCTTCAACAACTAACACACAAAAAAGTCTTACTATTTTCATTTTTATATTTTAACATGGTAGCATTGAAAATAAAATTGCAAAGTCACATATCTTTTCTATGTCTGACAAAATTGCACATAAAAGAACGACTGCAAAAGATTAATGGCACAAGCATTTGTGGTAAGAATATGAAAAGTGATCTGGCCGTTATCTCATGCACATGTTTATATGGAGGATGCCATAAATATCTCTTGGGGATGTTGACATGATGGGCTGCTGTTCCCAGGCCACACAAAATGGATTAACCTTATGTCCCACTTAATCCCTGTCTCCCTTGCTTGTGCTAGCGAGACGGTGTGGCGTACAGCCCCTCCTCTCAGTGCATGCCTGCGGTGGGCAGAGCTCCACGGGCACAGCAAATTCTGGAGACAGACTGACGGTGTTACAGGCTACGGAAAAGCTCTGCTCCCAGAGATCATAGCTGCTTCCCAGGATTAGTGATTGTGACTGAGGTCTTCAGAACAACCCACAATAATTTAGAGCAAATGGTCATAGCTGGAGAACATGTGCTTTTGTGCTCTTCGTGACCTCAAGGTAGCAGTGGTGAAGAGCAAAAGGAATTTGGCAGAAGTTAGCTTTCATCTTGAGATTTTTCCTGAGATGAACTTACATATGATCATGAAAAGTGAGACAATCTCACAGTGCCAAGGCCGCTTGAATACTACAGTCACAGAATGACTGTCAGGGCACTTCTCTTGCCCATTGCCAATACCTTGATGAAATCATTGTCTTCCTGCAGGCTTGTTTCGTGTGTACACTGTCTGTCATTATTTAAGATTTCAGTCTAACAAAAGAAATCAGCAAGCTAACAAGGGCATCCTTTACAACTTTTGCAATCACTTCTGTGTGCCAGGAAAACCATCACCAACGCTGTAACAGTGGCTGCCCACAGCTGCAGTACCACACGATGTCCTCCTGCCCTTGTCCATCTCAGCAGCGGCACCGGGCAGAGCGACCATGCAGAACCGGCACCAGCAGGAACATTATCGGGCTCTGCAAAAGATGGCTGTAAGGAGTACCACTCACGGAAATCAAATCACTTGCAATCCATCTGTATGAGTTGTTTCCTCTTAAAGCTCTTTAGATCCTGCCAAGGAAGGAACTTCTCAGTCACAGTACTTTTTTTTCCTCAAGATGCCTCAAGTTTCCTTGTTCCAATAAGCATACATCACAATACTCTCTGATCACGTTTAGAAAGTCGAGGTGACTGAGAGACAGATTTATCACCAAACTGACTGGCTTACAAGACACTTGATGCTAAATAGCTGCTTGTAGTGGCCTCTCCAGAGCCTGCTGCTCGCACATCATCACAGCTTTTGCTTTTGGTCTCTGCATTTCACGCTCAAAGCCATCACGCAAATAGGGTAATGCTGCTGCTTTGCCCGGGGCTTACATTAAATCACAGTCCACAAAGACACCTAGCAACTGATGTATGGGAAGTGCGACAGGATCAAGTGCGGAGTTGGACAGAGAGATGATTGCCCTCTTGGGGTGCAGCTATGCTATGGGAGTACAGAGCAGTGACCTTGCTTTCTGTTGGATGGATATCCACACTCCGAGCTGTCATATGAAGAGACTCTGTATTTTTTGGGGTCATTTTTAGTTCTTTCCTGTTCCCCACTGATGCATGCTGATGCAGGAGGATCTTAAATAAAGAGATTGCATTTATTTCTACTTCAACGCCCAAACAACATCCTCAAAACAGAACTTTCACAATTCTTACCTTCTACCTGACAAAATGGACTAGTCAGCAATACATAGAAGACAACCTTAATTTTTGTGCAGTATCTCTTCTGGTTGCATTTTAAGCAGCAGCATTTTGTCACAAACTCATTTTCCAAAGCACATATTCACTTCCATATATTGGTCTTAAATTTAACCTGATGCATCTTAAAAGGTCTAATTTGATAAAACTAGGGGGCTGAAAAGAAGTCATATGAAAGACAACCACAAAGAGTGTGTGACTTAATGTAAGCCATCTCCCACTTTTAATTTACAACTTCATTTAGCTGCTAGACATGTAACATCTATTTGACCTCAATTAAACTCACTTATTCCTATTACTCTTCACCTTTGCATTTGGCTCTTTGTTTTACAATGCACACAGATATATTATAAAGAATAATTCCAATTATTCTCTGTGTGTGCTGATGGATTAAAGATGACATTACAGCTTGGTGGTGGGTGATTGGGTTTGGCAAAAAAGGGCCAGATATGGGGAATCTGGGAAAGCTCTTCCATAGTTAAGAACCATTATCTCTGCCAAGTTACAGAGCCCAAGCGTGCTGCTCTGACTTTAAATTAGGGAAGTGGCTGCCGCAAACTCAAATGTGGTCTTAGAGACAAAGTCAAAGCATTCATCATGGTAGTAAACCTCTGCCAAGTCTCATGTCTTCCATTCGCTGCAGGACCAGATCTGTGTCGGGCAGGTATACACCTAATGCTCGTCTTCAGATTGGTACCAAAACTGGCGACACGCTTTTATGAGGTCTCTGGGGCTGAACTGTTTCAATGTATTTCACATCAGCCTACTTCCACAAATGTGGCATCGGAACAGTTTCAATCTGTCTACCAAAAAACAGTGATTAAATGCACTGTATGTTAGCAGCACCAGACGCATAGCATAGAGTCAAAGACAAAACTTTAAAACAGACTTTTTACAGAATATTATTTAACTTTCAATATTACATTTTTATAATTATTTCCTTATTAGTTCTTCTGAAATATAGTAACTCTGATATTGTCCTAGCTACTGAAGACATCTTAATAACGCAAGAAAATGTATATGGTTTAAAGAAAAAAAAAAAGACACAAAAATAGCAACTTTATTATTATTATTATTTCTTTTTTATGGTATAATTGAGTACAGATTCACCAATGGAATCATCTTGATTTATGCCAGCTGTAATTCTTGCCCACAACATTTAACAGCTTTTATTAAATATTTAATTATCCTTTTGAATATTTTCCTTGATCTCTGCCCTTTTCTCCTGGGACAGATTCCCAGGCAGTCAACACTGACACGACTTCTGTAAGAATGTTAAATGTTTATAGTGATTTTTCTATTAGTTGATCTCAAACAACTTAAGAGAGTGGAAAGGATTAGTCACCTTGCCATTGAAATGGAATATGTGCTCCACTCTGCTCTGAAAACACGATTTGCCATCAGTTTTTTGGGAGAGAATAGCACATGCAGTGAAGAATACAATGGAAGTTTAGACAGAGCCAGAGGGTAATTATTCCTGCTGGAATCTGGCCAGGACGGCAAGATTTACCTGCACCCTTAATTCAGGGAAGGTGTCGTGAGACATTTAAGTACTGCAGTTGATTGGAGCTCCCATTTTATGTCTCAGTCTTAAGAGGGGTCATTTCCACTGCTATGGGATAGACTCTCTCTGAGACTAAACAACGCAACAGGCTGAATGCATGATTTTCTTCCTTTTTTCAGCTGCGGTTTGTTACTTTGTGTAACTAAGTGAGAAGCTTTATTTTGCTTAAGACATAAGCCAACAACTCAGAACAACACCCAATTAAAAACAGATATATTTCTCTTCACTGTACTCTGTGTGTGTAAGTACAAAAGGTGCTGGCTAATTTAAAGGATTTAATGGACTCCTTTTACCAATGGTCTTTCTGGCTGGGATGTCCCAGCATCTCAAGGAGCTTCTTTAAGAACTAAAATGAAATTTGGCACCTGGAATGTCCTTGCATGTTCTTTAAATGAACAGAATGCTTCTTAATTTTAGGTATGTGCAAAACATTTTGGTGTAGAAATACTGAGAAGAAATTACTTTCTGCTTTTTCAGCAAGGAGACTGATGGGTAGAGTGTTTATGTGGTTCTGAATGAACATAAACCACTATTACAGATATTAAGCTACTTTGTCTGAAAGTAACTAGAAGGGATTTGTGGTGTCATTGCCAGCTCACCAGAGCTATTGGGATCAGCCCCTCACATGGGCGTGCTTGTGAGACAAAAATTGCCAGTAGCATCGTGACATTCTATCCTTTTAAATCCATAGAACACGGCACCACAAAATGTCACAGGCTTTCATTTTGGAAATGGTGTTGCTTTAATTAATATATGTAATCTGAAGCGGAAGTGTAAAATCCCAGCTGAGTTGAAGCCTAACGGCACATGGTGCCTCCCTGCGTGGAGCCCTGCCATCAGGTTACCATGGCATTACGTGTTGACAACACAGAAATCAATTTTGACAAATGACTTGCTTTCCTAAACCTATAGCAGTTTAACATTAAAAACACGGGGAGACAACACACAAAATCAGCCACAGAGCCTGACCAAGGGAAATCAGATCAGCCATCACTTCCTGTTAAGAAGCAAAGCGTTGTTTAACAGAGTAAATGGCTTTTAGTTCCAGATAGAAAATGCTGTAAGAATAAGAATCAGAGTTGCACAATGAAGATCAATTTAAATATACTTATTTTCTTCCATGCAGCTGTGAGTTTCGACTGTTTGTGTACATAAATAAACACACATTTACTACACCGAATAAACTTGTAAATTATTCTTTAACTACAAGAAAACACCCGATACAAAATCATGGGAATGTTATTAAATGGGACTGGTTTAAATGAAGGGTAGAATGTACTGTCCTGTACCGGTCTGATGAATCAGTACATAACGTATTGGTATTTATGAACCATAATAAAAATATTCCACGTGGATGAGAGCGTAGCTGCAGTATTAGGCTGAAGAATGTAGCTTACGTTTCACTCCAGCTTCACTGATGTGGGGTGCTCTGCCTTTAATTGCTCCTCTCAAGCGAGCACCCCAAGGGACAAAGGGTCTCTCTGCCCCTCAGATAAATTTACTAGAGCCTGCAGAGGCAATTACCCCCACTTCTCACATGCGGGAGTCCTGAGCACACTGGAAGGGATGGGATTGCTTCAGCAAGTCCCCAGCCTGGCACCCCAGAGCCGCAGCTGGGCCCTGCATGCTCAGCCATGGCCTTGCCTCGGGGCACGGCGGGGAGCAGGGACCCCACAGCCCTCAGCTGGCTGGGGATGGGGCTGGTGTTCTTGCTTTTCAGGGTCTGCCTGGGGTTAGGCTCCCAGGGCAGCAGGGGGACCTGCACACACAGCCCCCGGGAAGGCGGGGGAATTGGCAGTGCTGCAGGCCAGCTTCACAAAAGTGATGCAGAAATTCTGAGTCAACAAGACTTTGCAGCCATTACGATGCTATTTTGTGCCATGTCTTTGCAAGGATTATAACAATAAATGGCTTATACAAAGCTATACTATTCTAAGAGAAATTTCACAGAATTATTTTTAAAATTTAGAACCTCCACTGCATCCTGAGCATATACATGTTATGCAGCTCTTGGAGCAAATCAGGCAGTGAAAATACGGTTCAGTCAAGGACCTGTTCTTGTGTTTTAACACCTCTCATTTTCCCGGTTCCCATCCTCTCCTCATGTTCTTTCTAATCTTTTTCCTATCTTACACCTTTGACTGTCAGGAAGGGCTAATTTAGCTCAGCAGCACTCTTGTAAAGTGAGTGGAGATGAAAAATGAAAAAGCCAGCCATAAAGCTGGAGTTACATATATTCAGTATGTAACGATTATACTTAAGATGTACTTAAAGACAATGGGCAGCACCTTCATTACTGTGTTACTGGCTTTTACAGCAAAGTAACCCCATTCCCAGGAAATAAATCCAGGAATCTTATTTTAAAATTACTGTGATTTTTCTTTCATGAATATCACAAAAATACCCTCAAAAAATTATGAAAAATTTTGACCAAAACTGAGAGTAGCAAAGAAATTCTGCATCCAAGACCAGCAACTTTTTATTCTTGGAAATACCAAGAGATATCACAGAATTTTACTCAGTATGAGAATATTTGTCAGAGGACAGCGAATCAGGGGTGGAGCAGTGGTTTAAGGACTGAGTGCTTTCCTTTGATCTGCTCCAGTTCACCCCCCTCTCCTATTTCAGTTTCTTGTTCATTTTTAATTTAAATGTGTGCTTGACAGAAGTGTTAAAAATGTCACAGAAATAAATTGTCACTGATACAGTTTTAAATTTATGTTTGCTTCAGAACTGTTGGCAGGCTCTGAGATGTTGTAATGCTCGTCTCTCTTTAGAAATCAATCATCGATCACAGTGAGATGCTGGGACCTTCCAGATGATTAGGAATTAGCCCAGTTCCACTCTTACTGGGGAAAAGCATCCACGATGACAGCGGGGATAGAGTCAGGGTGTCAGTGGAGACCTCTGAAAAGCGTGCTCCGTACAGTCAGGCTGGTTGTGTGGCACTTCTGTGCCAGCACGCAGCCTTCCCCCGGTGCTGACGGTCCTTGTGGCACCAGGGGAGCTCCAGGTCTGGGGCCATGGCTCAGGATGGGTTTGTCCTCCCTGGTTGTTTCACACTTCCCAGTGGAATTTTCTCTCTTAGGTTCTGAACAAAAGCCTGTACCAAGCCAAATCCTGCAGCAGGAAGTTTGAGAGATCAGCCACGTGTTGCACAAAGGCTCTGGTGTTTAAGACCTGAAACCAGCTTTCTCCATTTGAAGCTCGGTGCTCTTGTGTTGGAAGAGACTCTTCCAGCAGCCATTCTCCATTTAGTGTCTCCCTGCTGCAAATGAATTTGTGAATACCCTTCCCCACAGCTGGCTTGGTTTCAGTTGGACGAGCATACCAAGTTTAAAAGTGAGTCCAAGGCAGGTGCTAGCACAAATCTATGATGAGCCGCAAATCCCTTAAATATATCATGGCAAATTATAACTTTATTAGTATACAAATTCTAATTCTCACTACATATCTTCTGGAAAGAGTAAATGAAATAAAATCCCAGCCTTGCTAGTTAGGTTTAAGCTTCATAAGGCGGGATTTGCCCTGGTTTTTATCCCAGGGAGTTTACAGCTGCATAGAGTGTCACTGGGATTTTTCATAACAATAGTGAAGTGCTGGGAGAATGTCAGACACTGTGTCTGTGCTTTATTCAAAAAGTACAGGGACTTTGCAGGTTCTGGGTGTCAGCAGAATGTGCAAGACTGCAGGCACCCTTCATTCACACGTCCCCACCTCGGCCCCGTGGGACAGGGACCAGCCACAGGTGTGACCAGCGCGGCCCGTGGCGGCCAGGCTGGCTGCTGCCCTGTCACTGCCAGCGGCACGGGGACAGACCGGGGTGCTCTGTGATGATTAATGGCCTGACATCGCTTCTCGCCACTCCTCTGCTGACAGTGCTTCACACAGGGATTGCTAATCTTTCCATCATACTGCACAGGCTTGCATATTTCTAAGCAAATTTGATTTTTTTTTTTTAAAAAAAAAGGAAACACACAAAATCACAAGAAGAATGATATTTATGCTATGATGGATGAAATGAAGCTCCCATTTTCACTGCAAATGGTTGGACATATGGACTATAATTGGGGAACTTTTAAGCAGAGATTTCAGCTATATCTCACCACAGCAGTTAGTACAGCTGAAATGCCTGACAAATGAAAAATAGCATTGCTTCTCACAACTGCAAGGTCACCAGCAATTGATAGTTTGAATATATTTACATACACTTTCCTCCTTTTCTGTGAAGAAAATGTATCAATATGGAGGTGATTTTTGCAAAGATTTGATGTTTGCTGCTCCTGGAGACAAATGAGGTGCAGGCAGAGACAGCTTCAGCAGCCAGGCAGGCAGGCAGTGGTGATGCTGCTTTCACGGAGCAAAGCAGAGCAAACCTTAGTCACAGAAACCTGGGCAAGGCCAAAGCTCCACAGGCGGACTCAGAAAGCCCATTACTGTCACTGCGGGCAGGACCACCATCGGGACAGGCTGTGAGCTGCAGGGTCTGGGCAGCAGCTGAGCTTCATTCCAACAGTGACTGGTGTTCCCCATCCCCAGGCTCTCTGTGGCATTTATCTTATTGCCTTGGAACCCTGTCCCAGTTTCAAGCTAGCTGGGAAAAGGGACACAGAAAGAAAAATAGTGATGCCCTTCTCATCTAAGGACACAGGGTGGGAAGGCAGAGCCCGCAGCTCATCCTCCCGTGATTCCCACAGCTGCTGAAAAGGACAAGATGTGTGATGTCCCTGCTCTCTCTTCCAGACCTTGTGAGGACACAGAGAAGAGGTGGCGTCTGGCCCTGGGTAGGACAACCTTGGACGCAGCTCCTCCATGTGTGCCTGTGTTTGGATGTGAAGCCGAGCAGTGCCTGCACGCTTGTCCACACAGCGGTAGCCTTGCAGGAGCCCAGGGGGATGTGCTTTTGCTGACTGCAGTGCAACGCACCTCGCAGGAGGATCTCCCTGCCAGCACCGGCGTGCTCTGAGCTAACTGACACAAACACGGGAAGGGGCCGTGTCAGAAACAAGAAAGCTTGTTGGAGCTTGGCAAACGTTCTAAAGCCTGGCCCAGAGGGTATGTGCAGGGGAATGGCCTACCTGCAGTCCGTGTGAGCTGTGCAGGCAGGACTCCAGAAAAATTTGTTTTCAAGGATGTGCTGCAGTGTCGCCAGCTCCTGAAGCTCACCCTCCTGGCGCCCCTCCGTCATGCAGAGCTGCTCCATCAAAACCTCTCCACAACGGAGGCCCACAGATGAGACTCTTCTCATTTACAAGGATCACGCAGGTGAATACTTCCCTAAGGTGGAAAATGGTACAAGCTGACATTTTGAAAAGTGGCTAGAATAATAATTTTGAAAGTATTTTTATGTCTAAACTCATAAAGTGCCATGGGAAATTGCTGCCACAGCCTGTCCAAACAAGTTTTAGACCAAATCATAATGAATGTAAAAGAAAGTAAATGAGAAAATTTGAGGAATACAATTTGCCTATTGCTTTGTAGCTCATACCTACAAATTGCTTAGCAAAATTTTGTTAGTTACCCTGGGAATGTGAGTGTGCATGTACTTTTCTGGGTTATTATTTTTTCTAGCAGAAGACAGACCTTCCACATGATAACCTGCAAGTTCCAAACGATCATTATTAGCAGATCAAATCCCAGCACTACAAGGAGCATATTAACACCACAATTTTCAGGTACAGCTCTAATAATACTTACTGAAAGGCTGTGCAGTGCACAGAGCTACACAGTACTGCTGCTAATGTCTGAGTAAACTGCTTCCCATATTATTTTATGGAATATTCATCACTGTGAATTTTTATAGCTCTCACAGTATTATTATCCACCCTTTCCTTTTGTCCTTCTCCAGGCAAGGTGGTTTGTTCAGACCAGTCCAGATCTCAAGGCACCCATATTGACCACAGACCAGCTGACAAGTTTCTGCAATGCACGAGCTGTCTCCAGAACACACTGCAGCTGAGTTTTAATTGAATGCCTGCAGCCTCCTCTAATAGCATCAGTTAAGTGGCACCATTCAATATTTGGACAGAGTCGCACAGACAAATGCTCAAATAGCACACCAAGAAAAAAGTGAAGGAAAAAATTAAGCTGGAGCAGAGGTAATAGAGCTGGTTGTACTGAATGTTATCTGAACTTGAAGCTGCTGTCGGACTTCTCCCGGTGTTTGCTCCCTGCAGAAAGGCTGCAGCCCTTTGCTGCCCCAGGACAGCTGTTGCCCCCCTGGGGGCCGCCTGGCCCCTGCTGCCTGCACTGCCCTCGTGCTAGCAGCTCACATGCACCCGGCTGCTGCTCGTGCTGGCTGCTCCCGTCCCCACGGGGCTGCAGCACCCTGCTGGCAGCGGTGTGGGGGGAATGTCTCCTCTTCCACCCCTCTGCGGCTGCCAGCCACTCTCATCTCAAAATCTTTCTCTTGGCAGGGCTCTGTGTGAGTGCAGGTTTCCTCAGCAGCTAGCAAGGCCCACGCAGTGCCATGGATCTCCTCGAACTGTCATACCTTCCTCATCGGTGCAGACTGGTGTCCTCACAGCTTCCCCACACCCACCGCAAGCCGTGCACGGTGCTGTCTGTCCATAAGGCTGCATGTGGGACCTCTGACACAAGCTGTGATGCATTGTGCTGCCTATTTTCTTTTTTTTTGAATTTCATCCACTTTAAAAGTTCAATTTCCTGGCAACCCTTTCAGCCGCCGAAGATTTACGCTGCGGTTGAATGAGTGCTGGCAGCAGAGACCTGCGGGCTCTGCTTGAGCCCCAGAGGGGTGGGCCGGGGCCGGGGAGCTTCCCACCCACCACGCAGCTTCCACATCTCGCTCGAGCAAGGGCTGGCAACGCTGCTGGCAGAGCCAAGTGCTGCTCTTGGCTCTAATCTGAGCAATGGTGGATCAGGATGAAACTACCAACTTCATTTTCATTTGCAACAAAAATAAAGGCCTGAACCCACATCTTCACAGACAAAGGGCAACTGCTCCTAATGGCTGTATTGTCCAGCCTCTACTCCTGCGTAATTAAGATTGTTCAACAGTCTGCAAATGACTTTTTGCTACTTATGGTAGCTTGTTTGTATTCTGTAGCTGCAATCAGACCCAGAATCCTTCTCTAGAGTGCTTCTAGACTTTGCAGATGAAAAATGTATGAAAGAATTTTATTCTAAATAGGCTACCTTTACATGTCACTCTCTAAAGTTGTGAAAAATCAGAACCGAAATCATACCCATCTTAAACTTTATGAGAAGTTCGATTGTTTCTGAAAAGCTGGCATGTCACCGGTGAAGTTGAAGTTCACTGGTCTGCCACTCCCAGTTTTTCGTTAAACAGCATCTGAAAACCAGGGCCTTTGCAGCAGTCAGAGTCTCTTTTCCTCTGCTGACTGAATGTCCAAAGGGCCTTCCTATTAAACAGGATCAGGGGGTTGTCTCCAGAGTTGTAAAGTGTCACAGAAGTATGTAAAATATGATGAGTGTTTTTGTCAGGGTGTGTAGTATTTTAGATATTATCAACCACCACAGATAGCTTTACAGATAATACCTGCTCCTCTGCAGTGACAACTAGAGGATGGATGCTCCCAACAGCTGGATTTTCACCTTCCCATTCTCACTGATTTATTCCCATGTCTGTGGGCATGCCACAGACAGTACTTTCCTTGAGTTGTTGAACAAAAATCTACCTTGACAGAAAATCTTGCATGAAAGGAAAGCTGGTATAATGTAAGTGGATTTGATTTCATTTAAGGCATTTGGAAACCCAAGAAATATTAAAATAGAAGTACTTTGAGTTGTCTGTTTTGTTTTCTCTGAATGCAGAGGGAAAAATTTGAATAGCAAATGTTTGAGTTCACCAAGGAATAATAAATCTACATGCCAGCAGAAACTTCTCTTTCTTCCCAAAAGCTGTAGGTAGAACATTTCATGTTTTACACATCATTAGATGACAGCCGTTGAAGTCGTGGGGCATTAGAATATACATTGTAATTTATTTATATATTTTTTTCCTTAGCATTACATTTCATGGAAGACTTTATGTAAAGTCTTGACCATGACTTAGATAAAAAAAGCCAAGGGGTGGCTCTGGGAGCCTTGCAGCCGGAGCCCATGCAGCAGTGGCATGGCCCAGAGGCCAGTGCTGGCCACTGTCGCGCTGTGGGGACACCCCGGTGCCACCAGCACCCCTCTGCCCTGGCAGCCAGAGATGCCAGCATCTGAACCGTGGGGCAAGAGGACAGGGACTGAGCTGTTTGTATGGCAAATGTACATGAAAGGGGCAGATAAAGGGTGTAGACGGCGTGCTGCAGGGCAGCCTCCACCATGCTACCTCAAGTTCTGCAAATGCTAAGAAGACCTTTGCGCTCACGCTGAGCAGCACTCCCTTGTGATCGCTGAGTCCCGTAACTGTTCTGCACTGGTTCGGCTGCTCATTATCCCGGCCGAGCAGATCATAACATGGATGATTTGAATGCTTGTCCAGTCCTTGCCATTATATAAATTATTTTCCAATATTATCCCAGACAGAAATACAGTGGCATATAAGGAAACGTGGATGCTTTGTAAGAGAGGGTCATGATAGATAAAAATGATAATGGGCACTGTAGTGCCATAATCAAAGTCTAATTGTCTCATTAATTAAGAGCAATATTCGGTTATGTATTGGGTCCTAGAGTGATTATGACTCAAATGTCTGCTAAAATGTGTGAATTTATCTTCTGGCTTACAGTTTTCAGCCAGGCAAAGCATTTGGTAGAGGTCAGAAAGTTCAATTGCTGCTTTAAAATGTAGTTGAACTTTAGGCATGAATAATCATTGATCTGCTGTTCAGCCACGCGGTCCTCAGATGCCTCTGCAGCACGGGGGAGTTGTCACCGCAGCTCTGACCGCTCTCAGCCTGCGCAGGGAGGGCAATTTGCTCTCCTTGAGGCACCGACATGGCCTGCTGCACACCCGCGCCTCAGACAGGGTGCTCCATGGCACGCACCGGGGTGACTGCTGACACCTCTCCCCGTCTTGGGCATATCCTGATACTTGGTTGCTGAAATGGAGGGGTGCCAGAAAGCTGGACTGCAAACAATTTAGGCACGTGAAAAGGACCCAGACCACTTCCAGTCCATTTCCTCATTCATTCACCAACAATTGTATGAGCACATTTAACTGCAAACACCTAAAAATTCTCCCCCCGACCCAATTTTCTGACACTGATCAAGCTAATTTCAAAAGTTCCCTGCCAAATATGAAAAGATTGTAACACTGGATGTTCTGGGGTAATTAGATCAAGATTCAAGCAATTTGCTGTAGGGCCTGAACTCAGATCATCCTTCATATGTCTCTTTTCTAGATCTGTCTTTAAATTAGATTATAATGAGCTTGGCAGCACTATTAATAATATAGCAAATCATGGGAGAGTAGGGTTTTATTTCATTGGTATAACGTGCACAATCATGCTGCTTTTGCTTATACATAGTAGGCAACTGCCTCAAGTTTATAACTTTTTTAATCATAAAAATCAAATAGTATGATACATGACTTTCTAAAAATTAACAATATCTAAGCTCATTTAAAGTAATAAAATAGGTTTAATATGCAAAGTTTAATAAACTATTCTGAAATGGCATTACTTCGTTTAAATATCACTAGGGTCCTATCTCTGGAGGTTAATTTATTTAAAGAGCGCAGCTCCTAGTTTTAATGAATGTAATTGAAGAAAACTGGTTCCTTCTAAATGATTCAGTTTCTGCATCCTCAGGTCACAGCAGGAAGCTGTGAGGTGGCAGCGGGCGGTGGCACACGGGACAGCGGGGGCCAGGGGCTCTGCCAGCGGGGTGGCACGGCCTGGGGACAGGGCCGGGGGGCTGTGGGACGGCCTGGGGACAGGGCTGGGGGGCTGTGGGACAGCCTGGGGACAGGGCTGGGGGGCTGTAGGACGGCCTGCAGGACAGGGCAAGGGGACGGCCTGCAGGACAGGGCCAGGGGACAGCCTGCAGGCCTGTGAGCAGCGCCTCGGCCTGCATGTTAGTGAGAGGTGGGAAGCAATGGCGCTTGGGTGCTGGTTGTTGAGGCTGGAGAAGATGGAGCTGGGGCTTTGCTTGTCATCAGAGGCATCAGCAGTTTTGTGAGGATAGGAGTCAGTCTAAGGAAAGCTACCAGGGACCTTCCTCAGGGTTCTTTACTGAGACTGGTTTAAAGTTTGATTAATGACTTTGGCATAGAAGGAGGGAGTTTGCTATGAAATTTGCTGATGACACAAAATTGAGACTGTCAATATGTGGGAGGGTTGGACCGCTATACAGAACAAACAAGATGACCTTAAGCATTGTAGTAATGTAATTGGGATTAAACTTAATAGCATAAAATGCAGGAACATGCACCAAGGGTCTGACCAGCAGCAGAGGGAAAAGGGCCTGACCACACGGACTGGCTGCATTTTGCGCATCATCCTCCCCTCCGGCAGGATGAGCACAACTCACATCCTTGCCCTATCCCCAGGCTGCGAGAGCTCACTGTTTCTGGAGGGCCAGGGGTATAATCTTGGTAGTTGCAAGAGGACGGGTTGTAGATGTGGTGTCTGCAACATGTGGTGCAACCATCATTAGCGGTGGTTGGATTGACTGGCAGTGTAGGGTTAAAGCACCAGTGATCAGCTGCAAATCTGGAACCAATTGTGATCAGTGCTGTGTTTCTAGTTGTATGTAATGTGTTCTGTAGATAGAGAGGAAACATAAATTATGTTGATTCTTCTTTTTATATTTTATTTTAAATAAAAAAATAAGGAGGAATGACATTTCATTGAATTTCAACTTTCTGGAGCAGCTGAGAACATGGTGCCATTTCACAGGCTGGTTCAGTCAGCCAGGATCAATGCTGCTGGAGACTGAATCCCACTTCCCACTCCCTTTAGAGAATGGACATTTCTCATTGCTTTTCTCCTAATAAAAATGTCAAAAAGAGAAACAGACCATAAACAAAAATGCTTTGGGTTTTACTCTTCTGTAAATAAGAAATAATTCAGAAACAAGTATTTACATGCCTTGGAAGATGGAGATCACAACATGATCTCTGCTAGAATATATAGTGGAACACTGGCTTTCATTCAGGTGAGTGTCTGCATGGGGGGAGCAGACAGAGCAGGGCTAGAATTACATCACTGAGGCTGATCTGAATCTCGAGCCAGCAGCTGAAGCGAGTGGCTGAGGATGCCAGACCTGTTAATTTTGTGTTTCTGTGATTTTCAGGGAGGCTCCATCAGCCTTCTAAACCAGTCCTTATGTATTACATATATTAAAATCAGAAACTTACTCCCAAGTATCTAGAATGACATAAACACCAGCATAAATGATCTTGCTGTTTCCTTTTTCTCACATTAAGGAATAAATATAGATTCGGAGAGGGTGAGAGACAGCAGATTAAAATTGGTAAAATAAAATGTTTCTTCATGAGTTGTGCTGTTCATTGCTATGAGAAAACATTGAGAGCATCCAATATGAAAGCTGAGATACTGATCCAGACAGATATGGGTCCAGCTGAAGAGCTAAGCTATTTTCAGGAAGGAAAAGCTTCCCACACCTAAGACATGATTCTGGGCCAGCAGAGACCTGCCCCTCTGTGGGGTGAGCTACAGCAGAGGGTTTGGTTGGGCCAGCATGCAGATCCATGCCTCACTGCCTGCCTCACTCCCTGCAGCAGTGGAGCACTCGAATGAGGATATGGCAGAGCAATGTCGTGATGCGCACACACAACCGCTTTGAGCTCTGTCCCCTCTATGCTTTTATCTTACCTTTCATCATATAGCCAGTAAAAAGATAAGTTGGGCTTTCACAGTTTGACCTGAATCTGCAAGACTGGCAGAAGCAAGCATCTTCTGATTTCCACTCCAAACAATTTGATATGCTGCTCTCAGAGTCTAAAAAAAGAATCCTTTCATCTTTGTTTCCTGAGGTCTTTTTTTTTTTTTTTTTTTTTTTTTTTTTAACCATATTCTAAATTCATAGATAAAACCCCAGACGATTGTATTGGATTAAGAATGACCACAAACAATCCGGAGTGCCTCCCCATGACATTAATATGCTCATAAATTATATATTTTTACTGTGTTTCTCTCATTACATTGAGATCACTGGACTTACTCTTGTGGAGACTATCTCTTTTTATCTCCCTACATGCATATGTGCACAGGTATATGTTTATCTCTAGTATCAAAATTGAGCAGAATAGTAAATTAAACTTTTGACTAATGAACAAATCCACGCATAATGCTATGTTCTTCCATTGCTTTCCACAAATGTGAAATGTGGCCCAGGCCCAACTCACCAAGAGATGAGAAACCAAGTTGCATCACCACCACGTTGTCATCACTTCTGCATGCTGGAATTTGGCTGGGGGTGGTTTCAGTGCTAACCCAAATATTCGTAACTATTAATACAAGCTACTAACTGGAATTTGTTTGCATGAGATGTCTGTCAGCTTATTTCTGAGAAATCATTGCTGTATTTTGTTAAATCAGAAGCTAACCCAGAGCAGTGTTTATTTCTTGACAAATTTCTGCCTTATTTTCAGAACTTGTAAAAAGTCCTGGTGCATTTTCCCAACAGTACCAGATTCCTTGTCTACCCAAAATGGTCCTGAAAGGTCAGTGATCCTCTGCCTACCTAAAGATGTCATGTCCAGCGCCCTCAGTGGAATAAATTACATACCTGGGGGTAAAAAAAAATGAGAAAAAGAGAAAGCATGATAAAAGGAGGAGAACAGTTCCTAATTCAACTATGCCAGGCAGGGGGTGGTTCTCATTTTCACTTTAAATAGATTCTGGCTCCAGCTTTTATTCTACTATTTAAGAGCAAGAATAATTACTATAGTAACCTCACAGCCTAACAGTATTCGCTCCCTGCAAAAGGAATCAACCCTACAATTAGACTTGGGGTGGAATAAGGAACTTCTTCTTAAAAGTAAGTGTGTCAATATTTTGTTCGATAGGTAGATTATTATCTCTACTTCAGGGAAGAATAACTGGGAAGATAGCTTTGGTTTTTAATCAGTGACATTATCTATCAGGGTATAAAAAGAAGCTTTTAAAAATGCATTATTCCTGGGTTGCTTCGACATGACCCAACTTAATGGTGCATACATCTCCTCAGTCATAAAGTATAACACTTTAAAATGAAACTTACCTTTCTTAGGGCTGGTACCTTCTTCCTTATCTCCCACCAACATGAAATAGTGTTCTGCACTTGTGGGGGGACAGAAAATATTAACTTCATGAGTTATCAGCATTATGCAAATATATTACACAATACAGAGGTCTTCTCAGAAGAACCTAAAAAGATCTTTCCCCAAGCATGTGCAGGTCTGATTCACACACCACACACCTCATAGAGACAACGGTATTTTTTCCAGGTTGACAGGATAGCTAATTCTCCTTTCGTGTCAAGTCTGTGGTTAAAGTTTGGATGTGGAGTTCCTTGGGGAGCATAGAAACACTCATGTTAACTGCAAAGAGCTTTTGGCTCATGTCTTACTCTCTCTAATGAGGTAAGAATTTGGGGATTAATCACAGTGCCTTCCCTTCCTTGTCAGATGCAGGACCGAGAGGAGAAGAGAACGAGTTTCCTTCTGAGCTTGGCTGGTAATTAATCATGAAGCATGAGACTTTGTTTGCCAGCAACCTTGAACAGTGATTGCAAATGATCATCTACAGATAGGTTTGTGATTTTATTTTACCATTTTTTTTTTAATTTTTTTTTTTACTCAGTAGTAATTTTTCTGGCTAACTCTGGCAGTTGAAATTACATTCAACTTGAGCTTCTTGGATCTCCGCAGTACTGAAAACCAAAGAAAATTAAAGGATAGTGAATTTTGCATAATTTCACTCATGCTAAGAATTTCCAATTAGCAAAGCATAAATTGATCCTCTTTGCTTTAATATCTTGTTGTTGTTTTTTTCCTGCATACAGATAACAGCTGAGTTTTAATTCATTTTAATTCTATTAACATACATAACCATCATGCACTGTGATAAGTATCTCTCCTGTACACACATGCCTTTGAGAACTAACCATCAAGTACTTATTTAACCTCATTGTTAATGGGAATAATAACATTTATTGTACCTGTTTATTTTTCCTCATTCATATAGCAAATTAACTTTTTTACACAAACACACTAGTATTTCTTTTCCCATTGACGTTCTTCCCAGCTAGGCTCCACTTTCTAGGTCGCATTCCCTAAAGGTTTTCTACATCTCTGTTAGCGTCCCACTCAGCTCATGTAACCAGATTTTTATTCTCAGTATTATTATTAAATATCATTAAAATGTGACAGAAAGTTTTACTGAGCCAAATGGAATTGGATTCTTACAGGAAATACAGTGTATTTAAATCATGATGCAGAGGAAAATTCTATTTTTCAGAAAATAAATGCTAAGTCGTTACATATAGACATGTGTGCTGCATTACATATACTATAGAATGCTAAGAAGAATAAAAGATTTTTTATTGTTATTTTCCAGCTCCCCAAGACAGCTTTTTTCAGTGTTTTGCTGAAAAATTACTCAAGTTAAACCAAAGTATAATAAAGAATCTTCCAGTGTGAGTGGATATTTTTCACCATGGAAATACGTACAGTGCAGTTGATAATAATTATAGAGTAATGAGGAAAAGAAGACCAAATTTCTCAGCATAGCACTCGTTCTTGCTGTGACGCCCGCTTTGAGTTCATCGGGCTGTAGGAGTAACCAAAGGTGTGATAAATTCTGCACGTCTAAGTGTAAATAAACGGGATCCTGGCAAGGGTCCTGGTGCTGACCAGCTGTTGTGCTCACTGGGATCACAGCAGACATCTGCCTGAGACACCGCCGTGCCCAGCTGAGACCTGATCAGTGCTGGGGTGTCAGAAGGTGGCCGGGTGCTGCGTGTGCCCTATGGAGACGGGTGTTGTCCAGCACTATCATGGTGGTGTGAGCCTGAGGCGGCAGGAAAGTCCTGCTGGGTCTTTCTAACCAGGTAAAAAAAAAGTGATGGGATGCTTCTCTGCCTGCCTTTCGATCCTCATTCCCGTTGGTGGTTTTTCAAGGTGATGCAGCTCCCATCCTGGAATTCCTGGCTGATTACTTGTGCTGTGATGGAAGGTCTTGTTTTCACATATACCGTTTACATCCAGTGAAGTTTATGTCTGCATTCAAGGAGATTGTCACTGATCTTCATGATTAATACCTTGCAATCGCAACACTAGCCTTTCCTGGTTGCCAAAGGAGCTGATGATAGCAAATTAGTTAATTACAGATCTAATTAAAATATTAATATCTTCTGTGTTGGTAATGGATGCACTTTGTTCTCTCTCCACAATCATTGCACGCCGAGCCACGTGCAGCCCACACGCACCCCAGCCACGACAAACCACACCACTACCAGCAGCCAGGGCCGGGCTGGGGGCTCTGCCGGGGGCTGAGATCAGGTCCCAGAGCCACCTCTCATCCCTCCAGCCAGGGCTAGTTGGGGTGGCAGGTCACTATGTTATCTCCCAGATAAAAGGACCACCTTTCGTACCTTTTGGGAAAGACCGTTTTTTTCCCAAAGAGCTGGAATTCACAGTTTGCGTGCTGAAATAAAAAATGCACCTCTGGAATTTGGGTTCCAGAAGGGGAAAAGTTAAAACATAAAAGCTGATTCTAGTTCTACCCAAACTAACACCTTATATAAACACGTGCAGCTGAAGAAAAGTAGCATAAATGCACATAGAGCAGGTATAAACCAGCACAATAGGAAAATGTAATTTGACTGGTGTCTTCTGCACACGGAAAGGAGAGAGACCGGGCAATCTGAGCTTTTTCTGCTTTGGTGACCAAACCTGTTAAAATTTTCTTGGCAGTGTAACTTTTCATCTCTATAATCACTAAGGGAAGATGAAGTGTAATGTGGATAGGAATGAAGCACACCATTCTCACGGGGGGCTTGGGGCTGGGGACGAGGGCTGGAGGGCACTGGAGACCCATGGACACTGCCATGGCCAGTGGCACTGACCCCCTTGTGGTGCCCAGGGCGAGCTGACCGCCTCCACCCAACGCATCTTTGCATCCACTGATACTCAGCTGAGGACTTGGTGATAAAACTGTCGCTGCATTAATGCACTCCTCGTTTGTTTCCCTATCACTTTTCATGTCTTCTGGAAGACGGCTTTTTTTCTGCTATTTAAAAGTTTGAGAAGTTTTTCTGTAAATTACTAAATATGTTCATGCATTCCTGGGTCTTCACCTCTTGTCACAGAAAAAAAAAAAAAAAAAAGGAAAATACAACCATATGGAGGAGGCAGTAATAACAGGATAAAATACTGTTGACCTCTTATCACTTTCACTTGAAATTAGCATTTATTTTTTTTCTCATTTGATGCACTGTCATTACAGGGTATGCATGTGTTTTAGTATTTTTATTAATAAACATGGTAATTTAACAACCAGGTTAATGGCAGTTTTAATGAGAAAGAATATTAATTGGAGAGGATGGGAGATCTTTAGTGGCTGTGGCTTTTTCCTTAGGATCTCACTCACCCTGTCCTTGAAAATCCACAGCATATGTGCCAAGGGTTGGGGGTTTGTTTAAATGTTGATAGTTAATGCACACAGCTTGTACTATTTTGTTTCATTTCACAGAGCCTTTTGCACAAATACGGATTCATGCCACCCCAGCCATGGGATTTACAGATTGCTAAATCTTAAAAGGTTTGCATAAACAGGCGTCTTGCTATTGATAAGACAGACAATATGACCATCTGTCTTTCTTCTGCAGCCAAATGAAAATGACATAAAGCATGGGTCTTGTCATTTAAAAACTAGTAATTTCCCAGCTCCTGTTAGCATTAATTTCAGCCCTGGCACAGCAGCGTGGCGCTTGGTGGGTGATGACTGCCGGCACGGGTGCGCGCAGCCCCAGCACGGCCGGGCCCTGGCCAGCTGGGGAGGCCCCCCGGCCCCGCACGCTGCCCGTGCTCCTGGGCAGCCCTCGCCCCGCTCCGCTCCTGCCCCGGGTGAGCTCTGCTCATGTCCAAAACACCCCCAAAAAGAGATGACGCTGCTCAGAGCAACCCGGGGCTCGGCGGGCGGCGGCCCTCGGTCTGAGCAGGCATTTTGGATGAAGGCTGAAGGTCAGCCTGCCTCTGTCCCTCTCATTTGTCCTTCTGCTGTGCAGACAACTTCTCTGACGGTTAGCCAGCTTGCCTCGCGCACTCAGCTCCTACCGCAGCCCCCAGCTGCCCTGGCGGCCGTTCAGGAGCAGCCCGGTGCGGCCTGCAGGGGCCACGAGCCCCGGCCCCGCGCCGCATGGGCTGAGCCAGCAGCCTGCCTGATTCACCCCAGAAACGTTTAAGTTCAAAAGGCAAATAAAAGCAAACAAATGAAAAATCGCATCACAAAACAGATTCGTGGAGCTGCTTGTACTTGTGGGGATGCTGCACACGCAGCAGCCAGCCAGATTTGCCATGGAGATACTCTGACAGAAAACAGGTTTTCTCCAGCGAAACGAGAAATCACCAGCTCTTTAAACCAGTTTGCAAAATGAGCAGATTTATGGTGATTGTGTGATAACAATCTCCAGTTTACACTGTATAGCAGTTTTTACAATATTGTCTTAATGCTGCCATCAGAACATTACAGCCAATAATGGTGTTTTCAGGCTCTCCATAAATCTTGCATGGCTAATAAAGTGAAACTGAAAATTTAGCACATATACAGCAATTCCCAGCTTGCCTCTTAATTGCTGACATTTTTTTTATCCAAGTATCGCTGTGCACACGAAATACCAAGGATGTGGTTTCAGACTACCTATCATCACACAGGGGACATGGAAGGACCACCCTCCGCCTCCCCCTCACTAGCGGCTGATGTCCTCGCTTCAGCGTGTGACTGCAGTAGGTGCATTCTGCTGATGAGTTCCCAAACGCCACCTGCACCAGTGCACGGGACATCAGGAGTCTTGAGACTGTAATACTAGAGCTTGCTGCAGGTCCTCTCCGTTTCAGAGTCATGCAGTCAGTGATGCCCTAGGGCATGCGGGTCCCATTTCAATCCAGCCTTGACACGTGCCAAGCATCTGCACCCCGTGTGCAGGAAAAAAGCACGCCGCTTCACTCCTCACCCCCACTGGTGTATGCACACGCAGCATTTCATTGTGGTTACAAGCACAAGCCTTTTCCAGACCCGAGGGCTGACACTACAGGCTGTCTTCCCCCTCTGGTTGCAAGGATGCAGAGATTCAAAGCACTGATGTAAAAGCCATTAGTTTCCATCTATGTTTTTTTTTTGAGACTCTTCTCCAGGGATTAATCAAAAAGTTTTGCAAATCTGATCACACTACAATGACTGCAGACAACATGATGAAAAGAAGCCCTGGAGGTCAGCCATCTGCCAGGAAAGGCAGAAGGTGTGAGTTTTCTTCCTTGTGGTCTCATGGGCTTCCCTGAAAATGCAACTAGTCTGTGCCCACCTCTTGCTCACAGGACATACTAAATAAAAGATTTATCTTTGAGCTCTCCTTTTTTCCTGGCTAAGGTGCTGTCGTTTCCTTGGGCTGCAGAGGACAGGCTCCAGCAGCTGTGCGTCAGCAACTGGGAGGAGAGAGAAACAGAGAGGGAGATAGCCCTGCAGCCACCAAGGCCAGTGCAGAAGGGCAGAAGGTCCCCGGGGGCCTGCGGGTAGGCTGTGGTGCACCACGGCGGGGCACATCTCCACGCTGCAGCCCGTGGAGAGGAGCCCACGCAGGAGCAGGGGGCCTGGGGGGAGCTGCCACCCGTGGGGGACCCGTGCTGGAGCAGTTTGCTCCTGGGGGATGGACCCTGTGGTACGGAGCCGTGTGGGAGCCATTCCTGAAGAGCTGCTGCCTGTGGGCAGTTTAGATCAGTTTAGGAAGGATGGCATCCCGTGGGAGGGACCTCTCGTGGAGCAGGGGCAGGGAGGGATTTTGAAGAAGCAGTGGGGACAAAGCTTCAGGAACTGACCGCAGTCCCCATTCCTCTGCACTGCTCAGGGAGGGGAGGCAGAAGAAGGAGGATAGAAGGAAAGGTGCTTTTAGTTTGCTTTTAGTTCTCACTGATCTGCTTTGTTTTCAATAGGCAATAAATTACATTAATCTCCCTTATCCTGCCTCTGTTTTGCCTGTGATGGGAAATGGTGAGTGATCTCCCTGTCCTTATCTCAACCCATGAGCTTTTTGTCCATTGTATTTTCTCCCCCTGTCCTCTTGAGGAGAGGAATGAGAGTGGCTGTGGCGGTGCTGAGCTGCCCATCTGTGTTAAACCTCCACAGTGCTACACTTCCAGGAGCTGTATACAGAAAAATTATGCAGAGTATTTGGTAGACACGCAATCATAATGTAATATGTCCCGCTCCAAGCCATGGGTGTACAGAGATTTTGAAGTTCAAATGCACCTGCTTTTGTATTTCTGTGCTTCTTCATACATACTTACTTTTTCACCCTGAAATTTGTGTCTTCATGGCACTTCACTTTGTGTTCCCATCCACCACAGGTTATAGATGGAGCTGTGTACTGCAGTTTCATTTAACTGATTTTTAAAAATGATATATGTCTTTAATTTCTTACCTCATTCCAAATAAAATAAGACTAAAGGCAATTGTGAATGCCATCAGCTGGAATAACATAGTTTACTTCAGCCTTTTTTTTTTATCTTCCATTTTTAAACTGTTCTATTCCCTATTGCAAAGGTAAACGGTAAAATATATATTTTAAAATGGTGTACAACACCACAAGTTGTGAGCTGGGAGAGTAAAGGGAGGCTAGAACAATCCTGAAACCCTGAAAAGTATTTGCAGTTGCCTTATACAGCATATTTAATAGGAGTTTATGTCCCCAGAGCTCTGCGAGAGCCACCAGTGGCAGAATTCAGCTGATTTTCCAGGGCTCCCATTCCAGCAATCCCCCAGGGGTGCAGAAACTGGCATTGCCCAGTTACTCCATCAGGGTCTAGTCTTTTTAGGACAACAAACACAGCAATTCAGCTCAGAAATCTCTGCAGTCCTTCTATCTCCTGAGGCTCTGGCTGCACTGTACTGAGAGAAGAGCGCGGTGCAACCCATGCTGGGTCCACCTACGTCGTGTGCAAGGAGCTCCTAAATGCAGCAGCATGGGAAATGCCTGTAATCAGAGAAATTACCAGGTTTTACGTTACAGATCAATCGTTCATTTTTTGCCTTGGAAGGGTTTTGCTGACTTTTTGCTGTGAATTAAAGCAAGCTGAAATGGTTTAATCAAGCAGAAAATGGTACGAAATCTTTTTAATTTCTCCAAAGTGAAGCAGATCACTTCAACCTAAAGCAGGTTTTCTCGCTCAGCTACAGAGCTGAAAAATATTGTTTGCTCAGAAATATTTTAAATCTATTTCTGCTTCCCACCTCAGCTGAAGACTGCCTCCCTAGCACACGACATATATCCCAGGCAACCCAACCGTCCTGAAAGGAATATGGAGAGAAAAGCTTGCACGTTTGCACTAGTTCACAAATAAGCGACTCCTATTCTTCTCTCAGGTAGCAATCCCGTGTTCAGCATTTGGCATGTTTTCCCAGCTGAAGCCTCCCCCAGCAACCCAGCCATGGGGAATTTGCGGGTGACCTCCTGACCGCGCGCACGGAGCCGCAGCTCAGACAGGAGGGCTGGAAGACAGCACCAGAAATCTTCACAGCCACAGAAAGCCTTTCGGATACATCAGAAAAGAAATGAGAAACAAAGCCAACTGTAGAAAAGAAGTTGTTTTTTTCTTTAGCAGGTTCAAATGGGACTTCCTCATAGAAAAGAAGTTGTTTTTTTCTTTAGCAGGTTCAAATGGGACTTCCTCAGAACTATGCATTTTAATCCAATAAAGGATCCCCTTCAAAGCTTGGCTTTCTCTTGAGCTAAGTTATCAAAGCAAACTCACAATTTCAGCTGATCAGATGCCAAAAAAAGAAGCTTCAAGTGAAATGCCCAGAAAATTAGATTAATCAGAGTTGATACGAATCAAGTCTGACAATTCTGCAGCATGGATTTGACTGAAAATTGTGAGATAACTGATAAAGGATTCCAATGACAATATCTGATTAAAATAAATAAGTTCTTATTTTCACAATAATTTGTTTAGCAGCGTCACACTATGCTCTGAACAAGAAACAACAAAAGCATCTTTGTGATATAACAACTTTTAAAAAATCCTTTTAACATAACAATTTGATCTAACTGTTTTTGAGGTGTCCCTGCTTAGGGCATTCATCCCTATGACAACAGAACTGTTTCTAAATGTTTCAGTTATTTTGGGGCAGAACATCCTTAAAAGGAGTTGTCCTGGTAGGGTATGCAAACATTTCAAGAATAATTTCAGAGAAAAAAAAGTTCAGAAAATGCTGTAAAAATTGCTTGGGACTTACAAATGTGAAAACACCTTCAAGTCTCACTTATAAAATATAAGAGCATGAGGTCCCTAAAAGCAAGTTTTAGTAAACAACATGTGGAAATGTGGTTTGGGGCATGGCCCAATACTAAAAAATAATGTGACACCCTTATTTCTTAAGGATATGCAAATTAAAGATGTGTAACATTTTCTGTTGTTTTTATTTTATACTGAACACTTTCATGAACAGATATTTCATTGCAAATCTAAAATACGTTGATCTAGCACTTTATTTCTGAGGTCAGGATTTCTAAAGGAAAAGTTCAATTTCTTGCTAAAGATTAATCATGTCAACTTTTTTTTTTTTTTTTTTTTTTTTTTTTTTCCCAGAAAGACAAAAGAAAAGGCCAAAGCAACAAAATGCACTTTGCAGCCCTTCAAGTACAAATCCTAAGTTCCTCAGCTTCCTAAAGTGGTACCATAAAACATAATTTACTGTAGAATTAAATTAAGCTGCTTGTGTACTGAACAAGACTCAACACAGAATTTTAGTGACAGCAAATTAGCATTAAGAGGTAATTTGAACTTTTTTTGTGTGTGTGTGTGTTTTTGTATTGACCAAACTTTAAGAACACATCAAGTTAATTTAGGTGCTTTCTGGAAAAATACTCCCCTCCAGACACTGGCTTCTTCCTTTCTCCAATAGTTTTGTGTGCCTTATTACCAGTTTGGGGCTGCCTCGATGCTTCTGCTTGGTTTTCTTTGCTCTCTGGAGCTAATTAGGTGGTGCAGGCCAGTTTGTGCTTTGGCAGGAGGGATGCAAGGTCCCTGTTGAGCAGCTACACGAGTGCCCACTGCTGCAGGGCTGGGGCCTGCTGGCACGCTGCTTCATGCGGCAGCGCGAGGCCAGGGAGCCCCACGAGCGAAATGGGGCTGTGCCGGGGGGGCAGCGGTGCGGCCTGGCTCCTCCTGTCCTGCTTCAAGCCATGCGGCCGATGCCACTCTCCAGAACGGCCTCCCCTGTAACGCTCACATTTACGGGCACACGGCCATCGGACAGTGAGAGCAGCAAGTGCCAACGCTTCCATCTTGTTCTTGAAGCAGATACTTCCACAATATTTAAGGTGTTCTTTCAGGTGTTGTTAAGGTACATTCTTCATGTGAAATGTTTTTCTTCTCATCTCCTTTTCCACAATGCCACTCTCATTAATCACCCTGAGTTACGGTGTGATACAATCGTTATTTGCCACATGTAGGTTAGTACAGCGTATTTATCGTCTGCTCTATTTTACCAGCTAACAGCTAAGGACAGCTCACACGTTTGCAACTGAGCCTTGCGTGGCATTTTCATATTCATGGGAGGGACTATGAGGGGGAAAAAGACAGAAGAATGCCAAGCCATATGTAATCCTTGTTTTTTTGCATTCAGATCAGGAGATTGGATCCATATGAATTAAAAGCAAATTGTTTTATTTGTTCTTCAAAGAAGAGAAAGACTAGTGAAGAAAAACATACAGTGAACCATGAAGATGCCTATGAAATGATCAGTGAATTACAAGAAGTTCACGGAAAAAAAAGTATTTCCGTTTATGTTAACAAGGGCTGCTTTCATTCCGTGGGCATAAGAGTGGTTGCAAACAGAACTTCTGAGCCCCTCGCAGGCGGATGAAGTCAGTGTGCGCACAGGGACAGGGGCCGGGCCTGCCGCACGGTCTGCAGGGCACAGCGGGGCCGCGTCTGCAGCACGGGCCTGTGCCGGGGGGAGCACCCTGCTCGGCCGAGGTGTGCTACAGCCCCAGCCGGCGCTGGGCCAGGGGGCTCGATGGCGAATGGAACCGCCACCTGGCGCCCCTCTTGTGTCACCCGTATCCTGAGCTGTTTGGGTTAGAACTAGATGAGTCTTCTCATTCTCGTGCACGGTCCTATGACTTTTGTGGCATTCTGAAGGGTCACCCTTCTGTTTTCTGAGTAATTCACAAAGAAAACATCAGAAAACATCAAATTCAGATGCAGGCAGGTATATTGTTACTTGTAAGATGCTCTTGCAGATAAGCGTTCAATTCCCCAAGCTGAACCAGGAACACCACAGAAGCTGTGGCTTCCCGTGTCCTTCCGGAGCTCCCATCCCCTGAGCACACCCGTGTGTGGTGGCCGTGGCGGGCAGGGAGCGCAGCCCGCTGTGAGCAGTGCTGCCCCGGCCCGGGATGGCAGCGCCAGGCCTCACCCCGCTGGTGGGCGGCAGTGCCGATGGGGACAGGCACACCACAGCCACGTCCCACAGCGGCGGTGGCTGCATCCATCCATCCCGCGCCCCGTTCCTGTGGTGAACATCCCTGAAATCCTGCCGATTTCACTGGGGCTTTGGGAGACCAACCTCTGAAAATCCCCGCTGAAAGTTTAAGGACCAGCATTACGTATTCACTTCTGCTAGATTAAACTGATTTACAATGTGCTTTAATGAAGTGTGTTGCTATGGTGAGGCTACTTTCAAGGGCATCTGTTAAAAAAAAAAAAAATCAGCAGAAGAGTAAATTGTCCAAATCAGATCAATGAGAAACCAATTTTTACAGTGTTGCACCATTTTTTTTGCCAGTTTTGGCTTATCTGGGTTAGCGGCAGCCCAAGCTGAGAGGGCAGAGACGAAGCCCTCCCCGGCCCGGAGCAGAGGAAATGCAACGCTGGTGCATCAGGTGGTTCCATCCCCACGTGGATCTTCAGTAATGGAGCAAGGAGGAGGCAGAACGTGATGTCGGGAAATATGAAGCCATAAGGACCCGCAGTTATTTTGGTGTTTCTGAAGCATCTCTGGCTCCCAGGAGCTGCTGCCAGCCGCTGCCCGGGGGGCTGGGGCCTGCCCGCTGAGCACGTGGTGATGCCGCAGATTAAGCCATTTCCTTTATCTTTCTCTCCAAGGCTCCTTAATTAACTTTTCTATTGTGTACCTTGATTAGATTACTTTTCTGCCTCTAGGCTACTTTTCCCACTATATAACCTCCTTAAAATGCAGTTGCCTAGCTTTCTAAATCATACAGCATAATAAAAATTAGTTTTAACCGTTTTTTTCAAGATTTGTAACACCTATCTTGCTATACACAACGTACGCAGAGGAAAAACAAGACCTGTTTGCAACTGGGTCTTGCTGCACGCACACACCCTTCCACTTGCCTGCAGGCAAGGGAACGTGCTCCTGGAAGGGGTGTTCGGCCGCTGAGCCTGGGGGTGAGCAGCACGGCCTGTCCGTCCTGCTGCCTCCTTGCACCCCACGCTGCAGCTTCACCTTTCAGTAGTGCTCCACAGCACGCCTTCTGCTGCAGGTGCATTTACTTGTCTGCACCCACGAAGGGTTTTAATGAAGAAATGATTGATAACTGCAGTTAAACAGAGCATCAGCCTAATGACGTATGAAGCTGTAGCGGCTGTCGGCTGACGTACAACTGATTCCTGATGGAGGAGATGGAAGCGTCTTTGTCCCAAATCCAAGTAAACCCCTCCTGCTCTTTATCCCCAGATCTGTTGCTCAGGATTTTAAAGCCAGTAAAAAATGTTCCTGTTGCTACAGTTTTAGGATAAAAAATACTTTTGACTACTATTTCTAGATGAGGAGAAAGAGGGGATAAATGAGAAAGAGGAGGAGGAGGAGGAGGAGAAGGAGAAGGAGAAGGAGGAGGAGGAGGAGGAGGAGGAAGGCTCCAGCCCTCTGTGCCAGCCAGCAGTGCCAGGTTCCTGGCTGAGGGACCAAGCCTGAGGAAGAGGTGTCTCCAACCTGATGGGCAAAGCTCATTGTCATGGCACAAAGAAAGCAAAGAGAAATGTGGAGCACAGAGCAGTTAGGCAGCTACCCTACCAGGGCCCAAATTAGCTCAAACATTTATCTTTTTATTATTATTATTATTTTAAATCTTAACTGGGATGCTCAGTTTTCTTTCAGTTATTTAGAAGCTTCTGAAAAGGCACTTTCAAGCCTGAAAATGATTGCTGTTGGGTCTGGGGAGCAGAGAGCCCAATTTTCCTGGCTCGAGCAGACACGAAGGCTTTTGCTGCTCATGGCTCTGGCCAAAACACTTGCAAGCCCTCCTCCCTTGCTGCTTCCACATGTTGCCTGTTTGCTTCTGTCTGGCACGGTAACCTCAACATAAATCACTCCAAACGAGGTCAGGTCCCAAGTTCTGCTCTGCGGTTTGTAGACTGGGAATTTACTCCAAGTTTTGGAGAGAACAATGGCCCTTTAAAGAGTAGGGAAAATGTGCTTGCAGCGTATAAACAGAGTTCAAATAAGAAACAACTATTTGAGCAACAAAAGTTTTTGCCATATGACTGGCTTGCTTATTTAGTGGTGGATCGTGAGAAACGCCAGCCTCTCTTCCCAGAGCATCTGCCAGCACTTGGACGAGGCAGAGGGCAGCAGCACAGTGCTGCTGTTAAACCAGGCCGGTTCGCTTTCTGATGTGTATCTGCTATTTTAGCAGGTATTTGTGCTGCTTCTTGATTCAGTTTTCAAATTTCAAACAGAACGTTTTCACATGATCAAAGTAATTATAAAGGTCAAGGTATTTGTGACACAAAAGAGCAAATATAAAGGTCCTGTTCCTCCTGTCACCACTGTCAAGTAGAGGTCACAGTTCTGCCAAATGAGTGCTAAGATTTCAATGTCAGAGCAAGTGATGCAGCGCTGGTACAGCTGCAGTGAGGCACCTTCCATTGCACTCACAAGGAAAAAAAAAAAAAAAAGGAAGAAGGAAGTCCCCAACCCCCTTAATAGTTTCCTTGATCGCCTTCGCTGCGTTGCAGACTTCACTTGCCACTTACATCATTAACAGCCTGGTTTAACCTATGCAGGGAACGGTGCTCAGTCATCGCTTTGGGGTATTTCTGCTATTAACGCTTACTCCTTTTGCTGTCACTGAGACTTCAGTAATAGTCATATCCTTGACCAACTAATTTGGAAAGGTCAAGCCAAACTCAGCAGCACTCATTAAGGTTTTATTGGCTGTACGCTAAGAGCAAAGACCAGGACAAAGCCGAAGTATTTCTCTTGAGTGTGGGCACTTGCATGCTCCAGTTCAACCAAGCTGACTCCTAGAGGTATTTGTTCTCCCCCAGCAATGTATGCAATTTCATCAGGTAAAATTGAAAATCCCACTGATGCATTTGCTACCTTGACAATATAATTTCTCACTGTTTGACCAAAAATTCTATTTAATTCATTCTGAGTTCAGATGGTATGTAGCACTCCATAACAAGGGCTGTTTCCGAGTGTGCCCTTAAAGCTCTTCCCCTTGCCTCACTGCGCAGCTCAGATAGCTTTTACATATTCCCTGTAGTGCTTTTTTCCATAGTGAAACCACGGAGGATCTGTCCCTACCTAACGTGAGCCTACCCAGGTCTCCACGTGTAATGGGGAGGCTTCTCCCGGCCCCCAGCGCTTCGCCCCCAGGCCTGGCTCTGCAGGCAGAAGTCTCGGCCCCTGGTGCGGTACTGACCACACGAGACTCGGGGATGCAGTAAGTCCCCGGGCAGAGCCACGCGGGCCTCGTGCTGCGCAGAGCTGCCGAAGGACTGATTTTCACGTACAGCACAGCAAGTGCACCAAGGTGTTTTAGATATTAGAAAGTCAAGTGATGAATACTTCAAAGTTTATTTTAAGAAATAGTAGGAGCTGGTGGAGATAAATGGATGTAAAGATCAGGGAGCTCCTATGAGAACAAAGACTCTGAGGATAAATTAAATACATTATTTGAAATATATCACCCACTTTTAAACAATGCATAATTTAATCTGTTCCAGCCGGTGTGCCATGCTACCAAAGTCCTTGTTTTGGGCCCCGTTTTTCATTCAGCTGCCCTCCCGTTTGTCAGCCACCCCCTGGGAGCGTGGATCTGCCCCAGGCGGCCCGGTCCTGATGGCACAGTGCCCATGGCACAGTACTGGTGGCATGGCCCCGTGGCACGGCTGCCCCACAGAACGTCCCCGTCCAGGGCAGCTGCCTGGAGCACGGGCATGGGGCTCAGCACTACGGGAGCTGGGGCTGGGAAGGGACAGGTGCTCGTGAGAAAGCATTCAGGGAGAACAGGCTTCCTCCCAGCAGAGTGACATCCAAAGGAGAGCAAGCACTGGGGACTCCTCTCACTGCTCCCGTCTTTATCTCTGTCATTTACAGGGTTGGACATCTCTGTTTCATTTCTGTCCTTTGTGACACAAACCGACACCTTTGTGTCCTGAAGATGTGAAATACTAAGGCTACGTGCTGGCTAAGAGTGTAAAATGGAGTGTGCCATAAGCAACAAGGTGAATGCAACAAAGGAAAAACAATACAAAAAGACAAAACCAAAACCACTAATACTTATTAGGAACAAGAAAATAAGAGTTACTGAATGAAGGGGTTCAAGTTCAAGAGCACGGCTTTAAAGTGGGAGCAGCTGTAGAAAACCAGTGTCTGCTGGAATGAAAACCTGGAAGCTACAGATCTTGGAACATACATCTCAAATTCCATAAGAGATGTGGGTTTCCTATAAAGCACTATGATTCCTCCACTTGGGGATAATAATCTACATTGTTCTCTGAAAGCAAGATGTCAGTAGCGTAAACCAAATAAGTAATAAGCACTTCTTAGGAGTCGTGAGGATAATGGCTCACAAGACAAAATGAGGCGGGTTATTTTTCATCATGAAATACACTTGAGAGTTAGACAGTCGCCTGGGTTTTCATCCAGACATTGCAGACCCAAAGGAATTTTGTTTGAGTGTGACGGGGAGCGGGAAAGGTTTCTGTCTCATGAAAATTCATTGGAAATTACATTCTTGTTGCTGGGAAGGCAATAGCATCTAGCTAGAGTGGATGCACTGCCTAATTCATGTATTTCCCATTTTACTGTAGTGTTGGTCTGCACTATACTCGTGATCCTACCCAAAAGACCATGGTACATTGAGGGGCAATTACACCACCTGTATGGCCTTGGCTTTATCTTAAAGTGAAGCAGCATGTTCTCACATGAGCATCTCTCTGTTTGACAAGAGAAAAGAGAACTTGAGTTATTTTTTCCTAAGAAAATCCTATAAGAGCTGCAAAGACTAAAAAGCTGAAGCACTTCTCCCCAAGTAGGATCTCACAGCTGGCCGTGCCGGGATGGGATGGGATGGGAGGGCTGCCCAAGGCTGCACAGCTCAGGACTCCTGGCACCTGGAGGGGCAGTGGGTTACCACCCTTCCTGCTTTGTCCTTCCAGCAGCAGCTCCGATAGGGAGTACTTTACTCCATACAGGTTGGAGTCTGAGTGCCTTTGTTACCACCACCACCACAACAAACAGCTGCACCAGTGCATTACAGGGACTTGCAAACATTAGCATGGGAAGATTGAAGAAAGCCTTGGAAAGCACACAATATAAATAAATTAATATTTGAAAAATTGCTTGTACATTCTTGACTCTTTAAATAGACCAATGATACTTTTTAAATGCACATAGCATTTGATTTGCTGTATTTTTAGGAGAACAGCAGGGATGGTAGGAGTGTCTTTGGGAGCTCTGGAGCCTGCAGAACGCAGTGCTTCCCCAGCTTTTCTGCATTAGCTTAATGGCCGCATGCTCTCTGTGCTCTGCTGTCCCTCCCCACTTGCTTTGACATGCATGCTTTCTGTCGTTCCTTTGCCACACGCACTCCAGGCATCCCTGCAGCCCCTCTGCCCGGCAGCACAGAGTGGTCCGATCCATCACTTTGTACCCTCACAGCTCTCACAGGAGAGAAAAGAAAAATCTTCTTGGCTTGCACATCGTGGTGGAAGTATTGTTAGGGTCAATGTCCTTTCAAATCGCTCCCTATCTTCTTTCATCCCGTCCTTTCTGAGCCCCACTAGCCTAGCAGAGGTGAAAAGCTTCCTTTTCATTCCAAAAAGGAGCCACAGACAAAACCCACAGACACGCATTAGAACTGCAATTCATCCCTGATCATGATGGAGTTGATTCTGAACTGAGATAAGGAATTAAAACAACACTTTTTTTTTTTTCCTGCATTTTTTCACAAAAGACCTGCTTATACCAGATTTTGCTGATCAGATATAAAAAAACAATAAACTAAAATTGTATTTCCAACTTTCTCTTAATCACTACCTTTGTGCCTACCTTAAAAGAAATCCAAACACCATCTGCATGTCTAAAGCAGAAACCACACAGCATTCCTGTTACACCTGCCAGTGGTGAGCACTGGTGAGCACTGGTGAGCACTGGTGAGCACTGGTGAGCAGAGCAGGAACTTCCTGCTGGGGAGCTGGGGCAGAAGCCGTCAGGCAGCACGGAGCTGCACTGGGGCAGATGGGCTGCCCATGCAGGGATCTCCCTGCCCACGCTTTCCCCAGACAGACCCGTGTCAGCTGGGTTCTTCCACCAGAGCATGGGGCCCTCGGCAGCTTAGGTAGGTTCTGAGGGTTAAGCACTAATCTTGCATTCTTTTTAACTGAAAAAATAATGACATGTTTTACTACATAAGAATGTATAACTCATGTAAATCAGCGCACATGTTCTTTGTGCAAAGGAAGACAAAAGGCTGGGGCCATAGTGCAGATGTCGAGTGAGAGCAGTCACTGAGTCAGACAGTCTAAATGTGCAGCCATGGGAGGTGTGGGGCATGAGCACGGCATGGTTTCCTGGCGGACGAGGCCATCCTCCAAGGAGCGGGGTGTTGCAGACAGCAGGTCCCCGGCTGCAGGCGGCCCATGCAGCGTCTCCAAGGGCTGTGCCTGTGCGGGAGGGACAGCACCTTCCCCACTGACCCTCTGGTCACAGTGTTAACTCCAGGGGTGACTGACATGTATTGGCCAGAGGTCCAAGGGAATTCTCATTGCTGATGCCCAGGCAGTATTTATTCACTTGATAAAGATGATCCTTCATCACCCAAGACTATCCATTTGACATCTGTTATGTCTACGAGGAACTTCTTCCTTCACTGCTGCTATAAAGAGCAGCTTTATAATTGACTTCAGTGCAAGTCAGACCACCCTATATCCACACACACGAATAAAAGATCGAAAACAGAAGCAATGACCTCAATCTATTCTCCAAACTTTCATCATCACTCTCTACAGCTTCAGTCCTCTTCTTTCAAAGCTCACCCTTAATCTAAAATTCACAGCATGTGCACACACACACAAAATAGCAAAACCTTAAATGGCACAAATCAACAAATACGGTGATGCATTATCAAATTAAAGATTAGAAATAGAAATGTTTCTTGTAAAGTATAATCCTTGCCTTGATCCATGCATTAAAAAAATCAATAAAATAATGTGCAACAACCATGCAAGGCTTCTTTTAATGACTTGTGTCTTAATAAATACCATATTCATTACAAACCTCCATCAAAATATATTATCTACACTTTCCCATGCTACTTTTCCTTGATTAGAAAGCTTCACCTTGCTAAAGCATGAAAAATGGATAAGAATGGAATGGAATACAAAAGGGCTGCTTATTATTTGTCAGTTGGCAGGCTTTGCCCTTTTAAAGTAGATATCAAAATTTTAAATGTGATCTTATAATAGCAGCAAATTTCTTCTGGAGCCATCTGTGACAGATGCTGTGGAACTGCAGAATATTTGGACACTATTGTATTAATATTAGAAATGTTGCGTACGTCTTTCTGGGCTTAGCATTGCTGGCTCAAGGAAGACAGTAAGGAACTGCAGGAGCTACAGCCAAGGGGGAGTAATTAATGCTTTTCTCGGAATCTTTAAAGATGCAGGCAACAAATCCCATAAAATGACAAATTTCAGACACATGCTTCCACCCGTGGAAAAAAACAACAGCAAAGTAGCTGCAATGTGGGAGGCAGCGTTCTGCCTTCACCCAAAGGCTGAGGGTGCCCAGGCTGTGGCCAGGAACCCCATCGCTGGAGGAGGTGCTGTGAACTGAAGTGAAGGGTCATCCTGGTCATGTCTGGAAAGGATCTGGCTCCCTATGCTCAGCCCGCACCGCCCCTCGCACCAGGGCTGGTGCACACCTTCCCTGCACGGCTGAAGCTCCCCGTGGCGGTGGGAAGCTGTCCCAAGAGCTGGGCACAGCGTGCAGCTGCCAGCAGCCTCCCAGCCCGTGGGACCTGCGCCATGTCCCCGTCCCCCTGCCCCATGCCCCTGGGGTGCTGGTGCTGCCCTCCAGCACTCCCTCCACAGCTCCTCGGCATGGGGTGAAGCAAGATTGCCACGTCTGTGCTCACACCCTGCGCACGAAGCGCTGCTGCTGGTTCGCACGCAGCCCCAGCAGTGCCTGGAGCATTTCTCGCTTAGTGTGGTACCTGGGAAAAATGTGTGTGTTCGTGGCTTGTGTGTGCGTTGTTTGTTTGACTCCAGGTAGCACTCTATCCATTAGGAGAAATAATAAACTCTCTGTTTGCTTACCTGAAAGCCATCTGACTCCATCTTTCCCTCTTTGATCCATGAGCACAAACACCAGGAGACCTAATTTCTTCAAGATATTTACCAGAAGACTTAATAATGATTGAATTGGATTTATTGAAGAGAGACAGCATTTTTTATCTTAAACAGTACCTGAGACCCTTTTCCCCAGCTGCCTAAACCAATTGATCTGATAATAAATTTCACAAAATGAGCAAACAGCCAATATCAAACTATGTAAAAAAATAAAACAAAACATTGCCCTCCTGAAATGTTATTATCTAATAGAGATCAAATATTATTGCTACCCACATATTTTTTCTGCCTTCATAAGCAAGGTCTTTTCAGATCCATTCTTCTGCCTACTCAGAAAACTGCTCAATTTCTTCTAGGGAAATACAGCCCCCAGTTTTCTGTTTGGTGTCCAAAGTGGTGCCCAAAGGCTGCACCCACGTCAGGACATGCAGAGTGGCCGCATTTGCCTTTGTGCCTCAAGCAGGGCAGGGACGGGGCTGTCCCCTCACTGTGCAACAAGCTTTGCTGAGCTTCCCTGAGAAGTGGTAAACTGCTATTTCCTCTCGTATCTCAGCCCAAGGAGATAAAGTTAAATGAATAAATCAGCCAAATATGCACATTTCAAGCAACTATGTGAAATTTCAGTGGAAAATGCAAAATTTAGCCTTCAGTTCATTTTTCCCTTCAAGCAGATTACCCCTTTCATCAGCAAATCACTGCTCCCATACCAGAGAGAGCACGGGTGCCAGCATGCTTGGGCAGCGCTATCTCCGTGCAGGTGATGTGCACGGCTGGGCTGCCAGTTTTTAGTCCAGGGGGATTTCACTCGGATCCCCAAAAGCAAACATTTCTAGCACTGCCTCTCAGACAGAAAGGGATGCTCTCAGATTTGTGAGGCCTGGCCACCTCCTGGTACATATCTAGCTTAAACTCTCTCTAAAGTATTTTTGAAATATTTGGAAGTTTAAAAAAAAAAAAAAAAAGTACAAATAAAGTTTTGTTTGTTTGTTTGTTTTGGTTTGTTTTTAAGTCAGTGAAGGTGATTGGTGCAGGTCACACCCCCTCTTCTCGTATATGCATTCAGAGTTCTGATGGCACTAGACTCTGAAATCATTCCAGTAAAGTGGAAAAATAATATTCTAATATGCCTACTTCTCCAGCAACAAGAAATAAATAAGGTGGAAGTCAAAGAGAAGAAAATGTTTTAGTATTAACCATGCATATGAATATTTATAGCAACTTGCCATCAGACATTTGTCTATCAGGGTGCCTGTTCACTCATATATACTGTAAACATGGTGGGACCACAGCAGCAATTATTTTCTTGTTGTATAGAAAAACAGAAGACAATTTCCTAGTCTTCTGGTTAGCCTTTCCCAGCACGTTCTCCCAGGATACCCAGTGTGCTCTACAGATCGCATCCTCCTTGTCTCCTTCAGCTCCCACAGGAGCGAGCACGGTGTGGGCACGGGCAGGGGCTGGGGCACCCGGAGCCACGGCCCAGATGAAGCAGGGGGCTGGTGGTCACCCGCACCCAAGGGCCACAGCCCCCCTGTCCTGGCCAAGGCACAGCCCTGGGGATGGGTGTGGAGACAGGGACAGCCAGAGGGACAAGGATGGACATGGGGACAGCCACAGGGATGGGAAAGGAGATAGGGATGGCCACAGGGACAGTCACAGGAAAAGCCACAGAGATAGCAAAGGAGATGGGGGTGGCCATGGGGATGGCCATGGTTGTAGGGACAGTGATGGGGATGGCCACAGGGATGCTGCAAGCATCATTCCCAGGGACCCAGCTGCCAACCACCCTCTGCACCCAGAGACATGCACAGGACATCCTAACCACTGTGGTTCCATGGGCTGCATTTAACTTTAAATTCTGCTATTTGTAGCTGTAAGTGTCTCCAAAAGTCAGCAGCAGGGGCTGAGTACAGCAGAAATACTCACCTGTACTTCATCTGGGTTTGCTTATGATGGAAATTGTGGCAGAGGTCTTTGAACTACAATCTGTTAGTTGGAAGCTAATAGGTACTTGGAAAACGTGTGTACTCTCACTTTTCTGTGGGAACACAAGGTGTTTACAAACGTGAGCAAAAATGCCTATATTTAGATTTTCACTGATATTTATATATATTTGTGTTTGTTTAGAGCATACCCCTTCGTGCAACTTTCTGTGACTGTCAGGAGTGCAGGGACTTGCTGTGAGGAAGTTCTTTGCAGCTTTGAAAGGCAGCAACAGCCGGGAGGCACCGCTGGCAGAGGCCGGGCGGGCTGGCAGTGCGGGGCAGCGCGCTCGTGGGCTCGGGCACGCTTGTAGCGCCAGGGAGGGAGCAGGGCTCCGCACGGCTGTGTGTGCTGTCGGGAGCTGCAGCAACAGCCAGATACACAAGAGGGGTCTGAGCTGAAGCACTGCCTGCGTTTGTAGCTCAGCTCCGCTGCCGTGCTGCTCGGCTTGTCTGCAGCTGGTGCGTGCAGGGCGCGCAGCACCAACCCTGCGCCAGCACCGGCTCCTCGCTCCTGCGAGACTGGCAGCATAAATGCACCAACGTAGTTCATGTGTGTCTGCGTACATGTGAGTGTGTTTGGAGAGAATTTTGTAAGAAAAAGCAATTGACGACTTGGGGCGGTCTGCCATGCGGACCTCACGGGACGCGCTGCGCGGCGGAGACAAGGCCCCAGGTAGGCCGCAGCCCTCCCAGCCGGTGCGGGAGAGCTGTCCTGTCACACCGGAATCACGGAGGTGTGAAATTGCAAAGGTGGAAATCCACAGGTCACAGAAGTAAAAAGTTTTACCAAAGCCAGAACACGCTGATATCCAATAATTCTAGGGCTGCAGAAGCAGGCTTACACCTGTGGCTCGTACGGCAGGGCTGTCTGCGCACTGTGTGCTGCTGTTTGCTGCTGGCCACAGTGCAGTGTCTGAGGTTTGGGGGGGGGATTTACAGTGGACACCTGCAGCCTGCTCACATTTCTTGTACTAGAACAAGCAGATTGTAGCCCTGCAGCTCCCACCAGAAAACACCTGCATTGTATGCGAGGTCAGATTTCCCTCTCGGCAGCAGGAAATCCATACGTAGTCCTTCAAGAAAGCCCTGACCCACGTAAGGATGACTGACTAACATTATCACTCACAGTGAGCTGGCACCAGGCACTTTCTTGTTTTGAAGTAAGCCAGCTCCTTTATAAACTCAAGACGCAAAATTCACACTGTAAGGTACGTTATAATTAAAACACAACCTAAGGATTCTAGTCTTACAATGCCACTAAATAATTATGGCTTATTCGCATTTTTTTTTTCATATCTTAATGTCTGCACTTTGCGATGGCTGAATACACAGTAGGAGTGAATCACTCATTTCCAAGTATAAAACTTGCATATTGTAAGGCTGAATTATTTATATTATTCCTGTTCAGCCCTATTTCTATTTACATTCTTGATACTGAAAAATATTCTTCAAAGATGAATTTTAGCAATTAAAATTTAAAGGCAGAATTTGACAATGCACATTATTAAATCATCATAAACCGGGACAGCAAAAATTAAAAATATGCCTGGTGTCAGCCAGCGGTGATGTTGTGAGCTGTTCCGAAGTGGGTCACAGTTTTCCAAAGTAGACTTAACAGAAGGTTTGGATTTATCCCCCCCCCCCGTTTTTTTTTAGTGTGTGTTGGGACACGAGAGCACATGCGTGGGGCTGCTCCCCGTGGGCTGCATGCACCCTGCCACTGCACTGCCTGCGTGGCCATGCCCTCTCTGCCTTCGGAGGCAGTCCTGCTGCTGCAAGCCCCTTGCGTGCTCCCTCCCTGAGGCCATTCTTACTTGCCCCTTGCTTTTTCTGCCCATGCAGGGTTGTATCCGTGCAATAAATCCTGGGGAAATAATAAAGAAATTATGCTAGCAAGAGGGATGTGATTTCTATATGCTGTGTTGTAATAGATTTGTAAATAAAAATGTTTGGAATAATAAAGCCATTCCTAATTAAATGTGCATTACAATGTATGCATAAATTAACTTAAAGGATGTAAAACATGTAAAGTCAAAAACTATATTTAAAGGCAAAGACTTGAGGACAGTGTCAGTGCTGCATCATTGCTGTGTTTCTGAGGGAGACAGAAGGGCAAAGCGAGCACAGTAACGCAGGCAGGTGAAGGAGAAGAGCAGGGTGGACCCACTTCCAAGGGCGCTTTCAGAACTTCAAGTTCTTGGCATTGCCAGTGCCAAGCAGGCTACCCCGCTGTGCTGCACCCCACCAGCTCTGCAGGCTGCCCGGGCACCTTTGAAGGGCTAAAGGTTCAGAGGTTTGATTTACAGTAGTAAGGCAGGCTGACACCCAGGTTCCCAAATTCATGTTTTGCCCAGCAAGAATGTTTATATGGGGCTGAGGCAGAACTGTGAAAATCTGCACATACACTTGCAACGGAGACCGAGCCAGCTGGGGCAGCCCCGCTGCGGAGCTGGCCTCTGCTCTGATGGATTTTAAGGCTAGAAGGGATCATTATGCTCATGTATTCAGACAGCCTGATTAACAGGGGCATAATAGAATAGAGGGATTAAAAATGATGGGAAATGATTATATTATGTAAATTCAATCCATATTTAAATTGTGAATGCGCAGTTTTTAAAAAGTGGAAAAAGGTAACACGGAGCCTGTGACAAGTGGCTGCGTTTTCTCCACCGCCCGTGGTGCTGTGCACATGTGGGCACGAAGGGCTGCAGGGCAGGTCTTCGGGCAGGAAGCTGGCAGCAGCGCGCCCTGTGCCGCTGGGCACAGGAGATGGGCAGGGGCACAGCACCCCCCAGCCAGCCGCACGGGGTCCTTGCTGCACAGCAGGGAAGTGGTGCCGAGGCTTGTCCTGCTCTATTTGCATTTTCTCCTGGTCCACCTTGCCTCGTAGTGCCTTCTCGCAGCCCGCTACACTCAGCAGACCTCTGTCCTGCCCTAACCCTGGGTGTTGGGGCATGAGCTCTCTGCCGCAAGGTGCTGCCCGAGCCCCCTGGCCCACACCTGGGTGCCCTCACCCACAGCTCGCCGCTCTCACAGCGCTGGGCAAGGCACAGCACCAGCGCATCGCTGGGAACAGGCAGTACAGGGAGGAGGGTGCGTTTTATGGAGATTTAATCAAAAACTCCTCAGAACTAATTGGCTGAAGTGATTGGGAAAACTGATGGAGCACAGTAACCCTGGGGACGCCCCTGTGCCCCGTGGGAGTGCAGCAGCAATGTGGCACAAAGGGGCTGTGCATTCATGCTCTAAAGGTGCGCCCCGACCCTGCCCAGCCGTGTGCGGACGTGTGGCCACAAAGGCAGCGGTTAGGTATTACTGTGCAGATGAAGAGCTTATCCAGTGGTATGTTCCAGCTTTTAACCCAAAGGCATAGCTGCCATGCAAGGCTCCCTGTGCAGGGAATCACGGGGACACCATCTGGGGACACCTTCAGAATCCCTGTTCTGAAGCAACCTGCACTCCCTGGGAGCAAGGAGGGTGCTGGGCACGAGGCTGCCGCTCAGCAGAATTTTGGAGCTGTGGAGATCACTCGGAGACAGAGCCTGAAAATAGATCCGCCTTGGTTTTGTGTGTTTAATCCTATACTGAAATGCAGAACCTTCTCACTAAGGTTATCCCAGGGAGTGCCTGAGCTCCCTGCCAGCTGAAATAGAGATCTAGGATGATGCTGTCAAAAAGGCCAAGTACTGCTCTTGAGACAGTCTGCAGCTCTTGTAGTACAGTGGAAAGAGCTTGCCACACTATTTTACTCAACAGCAGGTAGATTTTCCTTATTACACTTACAAAGTGGGGGTTTTGCATGCTTCATGCATGCTTTTATTTTACATACGCCCCTTGTGACTTCACGAACATCATGTTCTGGGCGTTATTCATCTGCAGTCTCTGAGACCCTAGCTTTTCTTTCACTGCTGATAATAGTATTTTGGACTGTTTTCAACATTCATTAATTCTAAACTTCCAATGCAATCGGTTTGGGTCTGAACTGGTTAATTTTCACTGCCTGACGGTAAGTCATGCAGGTCTGGCCCAGAGCCCTTCAGCAGGCAGAGCTGTCTCCAGGGCAGTTTGCCACGGAGCGCAGCTGTGAGCTGACCCGGCACCAAACCCAGGCGCCAGGACGCTCCTTAGCCCCACTCACCGGCACGGGCAGCTCCCCTGTGTGACCTCGCTGCTGGTTTTTGTGACGCAGCAATTGCAAGCCAGCTTGTCAGCATGGCAGGACCTTTCCCCTCACAGCGCTGCAGGAGGTCCTGCAGCTCCTCCGTGGGCTGTCCTGCACAGCGGCTGCTGCCCAGCCGGTGGAGTCAGTGTGTGGTGGGCCTCTGGTGGTCGAGGGGCTCCAGAGAGTCGGGGTGAGAAGAATACAAGTGGACTCACTCCCCCCGCATGGTGCCATCATGAACCAATTTGTGGTTGCCTGTGATCCAGAGGTGAGACAACACATTACTGCTGATGCAAATGCGGCTGCTTTTACTTCCTTATCGCAGTTCCCTTTCCAGGCTGGCCTCAACACGCAGTGAAGGCTGGGGTGGTTCCTTTTTTTCCCCCGCTGCTGGGGTCTGAAGGACACCATGATGCGGCGCCCTGGCAGTGCAGGTGCTGGGCGGGAGGGGACCCACCAAGGGCTGGGATCCCGCAGGCAGGCTGCAAGGGAGGCAGCTCGGGGCTGCACTCTGCAGTGCGCAGACAGGCACGGGTACGTGCGGGTAGGTGAGTATATGGCATGCACATGCATATGCATATGTGGTTAACTGCGCTTCTCTTCAAAAATCCAGTCAACATCATGGTCAAATTCATTAACCTTTCCAGATAAATACATGTATTTGTACAAGAACGGATTCAGACTGTGAGCGTAGGTGGGATTTTGAGAGCAACACTGGATGGCAGAGCCCAGAGCTCTTGATGTGCCTCAAGTGGGATGCTGCACTCATTTCCCTGGGGTTTTCTGGTCTCCTCCTTTTCTCACCCAAACAGACTCTCCCACACGCACCACCTGATTATTAGCAGGAGATATTTCCTTCTAATGCTTTATTATCTCCATAATAATGTTAAGAAATGCTGAATTCTCTATATTTAAATTGCCCTGGTAAAATATAATACATTAATCATAAATAATTTATATGAATCTGTCCTTTCTTTCAACAAATGGAGACACCGCATCTCTCAGCAGTGTCATAGTAACATCCTTTTCACATAACATTGCTCTGTATTCTCTTATAAAAGGAAAAAAAAAAAAGAGAAAGAAAACTAGCTGAGTATTTCTTTTCTCTCTGCGATTCGATGGGAACAATCCCCAGCAGATTTCCTCAAGCCAGCCTTTTAATTTTACGTAACACTAGCAGGTGAAGCACGGAGAGCTGCTGCCGGCGGCTTCAGCTACTGTCAAAAGCATTGCCATTAGTGTATCTTGTTTTATGCTGTTCAGCTTACAAGAATAATGACAGCAAATGCACTCCTGCTTTCAAGAGTGGATTTGTATCATACATAGCATTCTACTCCATTTCATGGAAGCGGCTGGGTATAATTTTAATTCATTTTCTGCCATTATATCTTTTTTTGCTGGATTGTTTATAATTTGCTACTTCTCTACCCCTTATCTGACTCCCCATACAGAGCAAGGCTTTGCGACTGACACGCCAGCCCTCAGGAACCCGCTCGGTCAAACAGAAGAATGCTATCAACTTTAATGACGATTTTCCCACTGTACAAACACCTGTTTTTGTGGCATACTGAGCTAAACCTCTCGTATCGAGGTCAGTGATACTGCTTTATCTTCCACCGCTGAGAGGCAAGGGCACCAAGCGGCAAGAGCGGCACAGAGGCAGGAGGGCCAAGCGGTGCCAGGCTGCAGCCCCTGCCCTGCCCAGGCAGGTCCCCAGGCTGTGGCCGGTGGCTGGGGATGCTGCAGGATGAAACAGGAGCTGCTGCAGCGTCCCCGTGCCCTGTGCCCGCCCTGCCTGCACCGCATGGCCAGCACTCGGGTGCTGGGCCTTCTGCTGGAACAGGGGGAACTGGTCATCCGAACTGCACAGTTCAGCTGAAGTTCACAGAATCACAGAGCCATAAAATGTCCTGAGTTGGACGGGAACCACAAGGATCATCGAGTCCAACTCCTGGTTCCATACAGGAACACCCAAAAATCAGACCCTGTGTCGGAGAGCATTGTCCAAACACTTCTTAACTCCACCAGGCTTGGTGCTGTTACCATGTCCCTGGGAGCCTGTCCCAGTGCCCGACCACCTCTGGGTGCAGAACCTTTCCCTAAACCCAGCCTGACCCTCCCCTGTCCCAGCTCCATGCCGTTCCCTCGGGTCCTGTCGCTGTCCCCAGAGAGCAGAGCTCAGCGCCTGCCCCTCCGCTCCCTGTGAGGGAGCTGCAGCCCCCCCCCACCCATCACCCCCCCACAAAAAAATCCCTTTCCCTCAAACATAATCAAAGGCTTTACTTTGGCATGGGACATTTTAACAGAATGATAATATGTCTGAGAGCTGGGCCTTCCTTCAGAGAAAAAACTACAGTTTTTGGCAAGCTGTAATTGCAAAGCATCTACTGCCTTTATTCCACAAAACCTTTGGTGACTGTGAGCCCCTGTAGAGAAGACAGGGATGGAAAATTCCAGCAGAGCTGTGGGAAGAGCTGATTTTTTTGTGCTGTGACTTTTAGAGGCACTTTGACAGACCCTAAGCTGGAAAGCTAAAGTTTGTTTTCTTTTTTTATGCTACCCACAGTAAAAAAAGAAATTATATTAAAAAAAAAAAAAAAGTCTTCAAATCTTAGGAACTTTTTTTTACTAGCAATGGTGGGAGTTGCATTCTGAGGTGAAGAATAGAGTATGATCTTACAGTACATTTTAAATAGCTTCTGAAACATAAGCAACCCTAATTAACATTCTTATGGCACTGGAATTATAACAAGAAAAGCAATTTAATCTGTAAAACTCTATTTGTCACAATGACAATGATGAACAGAGGAAAAAAATGGTAAGAGGAAAACAGAAGAAGGAAGGGTAGAGGACAGGCATCTCCAACATTATGCTATTAAGTGAGGGATAAAAATATTTTTGGAGAGTGGTGAAGACAAAGCAAAAGACACTGATCATTGAACTAAGCCACACAATTGGGGAATTCTTCTTTCTCAAGTCCTTTATCCTGTGAGTTGTGTTAATGCAGGTCTGCTTTCCCTTAATCTTTACTAAAATTGAAATAGATAAGAACAATAGTGTCGTGATACAAACAAACTAAAACAATTCTTGAATACTCTGTCTCACCTAAATTAATGAACATTGTGCATATGTTTACAAAGTGGCAGAGATCAAGGCAAAGATTGCCTTTATTATTTTTGAACAGTTTCAAGGACACTGATGGCACTAGGAAACTATCTAAATAGTGATCATTTCTTCAGACCTCTATCAAGCCTGGCTCCAGTCGGAAAGCCCCGGAGGTTGAAAATGCCGAGCAGTGGGCTGCAATGATCAAAGTAGCAATCTGAAGTAAGCACGGACAATTGGAGATCAATTTTCCAACCCCAAGAGGCAGGAATTATGCTATTTAAAAATAGTTTCTATTTTTTTCTCTGAACATGACTTCAATTATTTTTTGCCATCAGGCTTCTCTGTCCTGGACTTTTTCTCACCCAGTGGTTGGTCCCCCAAACTAAAAATCAGGGAAAAACAAACAAACAAACAAACAACAGTGCTGTGCCTGTTGCAATGGCCAGTGAGCATCTCTAAACACCATTGCAGAGCTCTTCCATGCATCTGCTTGGGAGCTCCTGAGCTATTAGAATGTGGCTAGGATAAAACAATTCCTTTTGTTTTTCTTTAGGTTTCAGCTTCTTCAGCTGTAGTATTTGTAACACTTCCATTTTCTGTATTTGTTCTGCTGAACTTGCAACTGTTCAGACATAGAAAGTTTGCTTGACAACTTTGACGTGTCTGTGTCCCATCTGCCCCCCCAGATGGCAATGCCTGCACTGGTGATGTGCATGCTCCAGCTGCAGGCAGGGCGCCTTGGCCACGTGTGCTGGGGTGGATACCGAGGGCCTCCCCACCCCATGCGAGCATCCTGCTGGAGTGCCCAGCCTGTGTCTGCAGAGCTCTCTTCTGGCTTACCCAGCTGGTCTGGTTTGTATTCCGTGCACTGAGGTGCTCTGCCGAGGTGACACTGCTCCACGGGGCCCCAGCCCCTGCCCAGTGCTCCCCAGCACTCCCAGCCACTCCACATTTTCCAGCAGGAGGGGCTCAGCTTTCACCGCTTGCTGATACTTATCCACTCTGCCTGCCTGTATCTATTTACTGGATTCTGGTTAGCCTGTCTGATGGAAACCTACAGATGTAAGTGTCCCAATGTTTATTTTTAAACTTAATTCTCCACAGAAGGATTTCTTATTAACGGGAGCACCTGGCCATGGAGGCATTGCTCATTCTTCTGAAATACAGATTGATGATGATCGCACTGCTTTTGCAGATGCTGCTGCGATGTTTATTCAAGTGATGTCTTCCATGCACCATGCATCATCTCCAGCTAGGAAACTGTATTACTCTTTAATAAATATTTTGCCTCTAATGTCTTGGTGTGAGAAGATTTATGCACTGATTGCTTCTTTCAGCCTATTTGTTTAAGGTCCTCTTGCTTACAGAGCCCCTGCAGAGCTGCACAGTGCCAAACGCCCCAGGGTCTTCTCCTCCAGCAGGCACCACCCGGCCCCTCCAGCCCCACGCCCTGCAGGAACCTCCACCAGTGACTTTGCTGGCCAGAAAGCACGTCCCTCATCATACCTGAACAGCTGCCCCAAGCCAACAGGTTGTGTCTCACCCTTCTGAAACCAGATATTACACGTGAGTTACACCACCGTACTGCCCAGCAGGCAGCGTGCCTTCAAACAGCTGCCCTACTCCGAGGAACACCCTCCTGTCCCAGGGCACGGCGCTCCTGGGGACTTCTCCCCTGGATCCTAATTGTTATCAGTGGTTTCGCCACCTTGTATTTGTTGATTTTACTGATTCAGAAACCTGTTTACTCTCCGATAGTGAAACTTCTCACACATCGCAAAAAGGGTTTAGCCTGAATAATGAGGGGAATTTGTTTTGGAGAGTGAGGCTCAAAATGCAGCCAGATCATGTCTATGAATGCCTGGCACATTTGACCATTTGATTTTATAGAGGTACACAAGATTCATTTCTGAAATGGCAGTCTTTAAATTTCTTACTTAAATTGAGTAAGCTAATGTATTTAATTATTACAGAAACTTTCTAACACGTTAATCTTCGTTGTATCTTTTTCTTTCAATAGCAGAACAGATACTTATTTCACACTTTAGATATAATTAAATAGCAAACAGTACATTTTGTTAGAAAATATAAAGTAGAGGTTACACTTATGACACATGAAATATGAAAGAATTTATTATCCATATTTTTAAATGTACTGTCACATTTGGACAATTTTTAATCCTAACTAATGAACATCGCTTCAAAGAACAGCAAAAAAGACAACGCAGTACTCTGACTGTAAGGATCCCAGCAAAGAAAATAAATTCACCTTCCGTCTTTCTCTCACCTCTGCACATGCGTTCGTGGCCTTGCAACAACTGCTGTATCTGCCTTTCCAACGGATGGAGGCAGTGCACAGGGCGTGACGTGGCCCTGCACCTTGTGCTGCCACCATGTCCCAGGCCACGCGCGCCTCCCCAACACCTGCTGTCCTTCAGGAATAGAAACCTCACCCATCAGCAGCCCAAACCACCGTCCTGTCACCTGTGAACAGGGTCAGGACCTGGACCGGTGGCCTGCTCAGACACGGGGTGCGGGGGTTTGTGTGGGGGGCTGCACCTCCAGCACCAGGCCTCCAGCTGCCAGGACAGAGCTGGCCAGGCTGTACGTCCACGGCCTGGTGCTGGGAAGGGCCCGGCTCGCACTGCAGCACTCTTCCTCCTTAATTAGCTCTAATTGAAAGCAGCATCCACCTGGGGTTTCTGCACTGTTACTGATGCTGGCTGTGTATCTGATGGTTGACTGCATTTGGGTGATAAATGCTGCATTTCAGCAAATAAAACAAATCTCTCTATCAGCCCAGCTATTATTGGCTCTGACGTTTGTTTTTATGAGTCTCGGGAGTGATGTGGGAGTGAGACCAGCGAGGCCTATGAAGTGGTCTGGGGAGAAAGAAGCCTACACTACATCCACCCCCAGAGCCCCCTTCTATGTCTTTGTCATCCGGTAGGATTTATGTTCCCTGCCACACACAAGCAGGCGAAAACTGCAGTCAGATTGATTTATTTGGGGAAAACAGCTCCCAGTACTGAAGCAGACCTGAGTGCCATTTAGCCAGAAGGATGCCTGGAGATTCTGAGGTCCAGTCAAGTCAAAAGCCCAGAGCTTAAATACACCCACATGCCTGTTTTCTGCCAGAACTGGAGGGAGTTGAGTTCCCAAGCACCCAAAGCTCTGTAACATCAGGACCTGCATCTCTGTGCAGTCCATGGTCAGTGCAGGTCCCTGGGGCACACCGAGTCCTGGCGGGCACTGCGGGGCCTCAGGGGCTGGCAGCGAGGCACACAGGTGGGGGCCAGGAACGTCACAGCCGCTCTGGTGAGGAAGGATGCCAGCCTGCTGGATTCCCCTGGCAGCTGGTGATGCCACTTCGGATCAGCTGGACAAAGCTGCTTCTGTTTTCCTACTACTGTATATTTGTTTGTAGCCAAATGCAATCACAGGCCCAGTACACAGTAATTCACTGTGTAATGCCTTGAAAAACCTGGACAAACTGTAAGTGTCTACTGCTGAAAGGAAACTTCTATTTCAAAAAGCCCAGTATTAGTTTGATGATTACATCACAAGATATGGCTTGGTACTCTGTGAGTTAATTAGAGCTTCAGGTTTCATTTAGTGACCATCATAGTTAGTTATTTTAGTTTCAGGTACAGAATAGGGTTTGTCAGTGTAAAGTTAAAACTACTACGAACAATTAGGGATATTTTCATTTTGGATAACAAAGTGCTACAGGCTTGATGAGAGCTCTAAACATGCAAGTAATCCCAGGTTAATGATCTCATTCCCATCTTTGGGTTAATCATATAGACAAATAGCAAGGCAAATCCTGGCATACTTACTTGCTCCTGAAGTAGCAGAGGAGCTTCAGAGTTGGCTTCCTAGTAAGCCATGACACAAAGTAAAATATTTCATGGTGATGCTTTAAAGAAGTGCTTCCACCCCCCCTTTTCTTTTTTCTTTCTTCCTATTTTACTGTAGATTAGGTATCTTACAAGACTTTTATATTATTTATTGTTTTGTAGGATGGAAATTAATTCACATATATTACTGCAAGGAAGTCCCCACTGGTAAAGCTCTTGCTAGGAAAAGGTTATTTGTAATGACCAAATTCGTCACTGTTTGGAATCTCATAAAGGTCACAATAGAAGGTTTTCACTTGTTTTAAATAAAATTCTGTATTTTAAAAAGAAATGAGCTTAACTTTCATTTCATAGAAATATCAAACCTGTTTGCACTGTAATTTACTTTTTGAGCTCTTGACATTTACCCAGCTGCCTGTCTTTGGAGAACAATCTCTTGATTTGGCTGGGAAGCTCTCGCAAGAAAACTGTCAATTACAAATTACAGCATGATGCCATGCAAAATGCCTGGCTCCTCCGTGCTTCAGAGCGACCCTGGAAAGTGACTTGTTCTGTCGTGTGCCTCCAAAGCTGAGCCTGCGCTGCAACGTTTGTACTTGGTAAACAGGGAGTCCCCCTGGTAGGCTGTGCCTTCCTACTAATTAAATGTTACTCAGAGGAACAGAGGGAATGGGACAACAAGTTAATTTGTATGGTCATCCTGTTCAGCATATGAGGAAGGGAAAAAATGGTATATAAATGGGCAACAAGCCTGGGAGACCTCCACATTATGGTTCATCCAGGGAAGAGCAGTTTCTGAAGTCCTCCTGGTGCAGGAGGGGCATTCCTGGCAGGAACACCAGCACTGCCGTCTCCCCAGCTGCCTCAACTGCTGCCTGGGGAGTTGTCAACCCATCTAAAAAGTGTTTGTTTTCGTGGTAGACCCACAACGTAACATATTTTACATATTGCGTAGGTGAAGTTCAGTCCTCTGCAAGTCATCAACATTTGAGACCAACTGTTTGCTACTTTTGTTATCCAGGTGGTAGGATAGAACTTAATGACTTCCAGTGTAACCAGTGGGTTTACTGCAGATCAAGTGTTATTTCCTTGCCACCCTTAATTCAGGAGGATGCTCACAGCCTCTGAAGGGCCCCTGCTGCATGTGCTCTCCTTGGGCATGATGCTGGGGGGGGACAGTGACAGCATCCCACAGGGCACCACGCAGCCAAGGGGGCCAGAGCTGCACCACTTTGCTGTTGGAAAAGACTGCTCTTCAGCTGCTAAATTATTTTTTCCAGCAACCTGAGCCTTTAAGTAATAGCCTCTCAAATTGCATATCAGGGTATTGGAGGTGCATGCATCAGGGCTCAAATCACATTATCGATATAGTAATGTGCCTAGGGAGCAGAGTTATTCACTCTGAAGTCATTGCTGTGTTAGGAGTAACAGTATTTAAAAGTCTAGTGCTGGATTAAGAAAACAACTGAGTTAATAGGAGGCTTATTTAAACCATGCAAGCCAGCTGAGAGAATAGGATCAGTCCAATTAGTTCCAGAAATATATCTGTGTAATGTTTCCATCAGCTAACGAAGGAGAAGATAGAAGCATTATGTCACTGCCATGCATGCTGGGTGCCTAAATAATAGTTATTTTCTCAGATACATATTAGACAGTAACTACTGGCACTGCTAATTAACCCTTTCATGTGCCTACACACTTGACTTGCTCCTGCCCCTGCCTCTCTTCTGCACTGTTCCCCCAGGACATGACCTGGCGCTGCCTGCGCAGGCCCCTGCCCGTCCTCCTCCTCCTTCCAGGAGCAATGCTGCTTTCCCTAAGCTGTCACACCACAGGCTTGCTGCCTAAAAGAGGCAGGGAGACCTCTTGGTCGTTTGTCCCCCTGCCTGCCCTTCTTCACTTTGTTCCTGCGCCCTTTCTCCTGCAGAGAAGGAGCCGAGCTGAGCCGTAAAACACCACAGCTGTGGCAGGTGGGCTGCCCCAGCACAGGCAGGACACAGGTGGGCTCTGCTCTGCTCGTGTCTCTGCCTTCTTTTCCTGCTGTAGGAGGAAGGTGCCCCTTGCACGAGGGAGTTTCCCCAGCCCCAGGTGCAGCACATCAGTGTGTGGGGGCTGCCCGCATCCTAGAAGGAGGTGTGGGGGGGGACCGGCACTGGGTTTGCTTCCTTTCCTACCTGGGCTCCAAGTAAGGAGTAAGCTGCAGGGCACTGGTGCTGGCAGAAGGTGTAATAAAGTGGGGTTTTGTGCTGGAGCAAAATGCAGATACAGAAAAGAAGAGCATAAAATCATGAAACTTACCCTAAATGTCTGCAGGGTGAGTGCTTTTATGCTTTTATTATTTTTACGTTGGCTGGGCTGGTCTAGGGTCTCAGTAGGATTCTAAATAATGAATAGTGTTAAAACTGCCTTTTCCTTGCTTGAAGGGAGCCTTTGGCAACACGTGTGAATGGGAGATGTAAGTAAAATGAGAACTATTACCTCTTATTAAAAAAAGGCAGGATTGAGGTTGTTTTAGAACATAATTGTGTTATATAAACATGTGAGGGTTGTACATAATGTCTGAAACATTTTTCAGTTTGCCGGGAAGATTGCAAGGTGTTGGTGTGCTTCTCTCCTAATTTAAACTGGTGCGTTGTGAGAGATTATACTGATTTGAATTTAGGTGAATTTGTGTGGTCCAAGAGTCACAGAAGTGTGTACTACAATCTCAACGTAGTCATTACAGCGACTGTAGTTCGCGTTACCGCAGGCATTACTTTGCTATCATAAAGGACAAATAACTAACATCAAGTAGATGTATTCAGAATAAGTTTGGAATTGGGTGCCGCAAGTGAATCCTTAGTCCTTGATTCAGTTACCAATGGATTTCAGAACAAAACAGGACAGTGCCAGTGTGTTGAGATTAAAACATTGCACGTGGGCAGATTTTCTACTTACGCTTCTGTTGCTTCCAGTGACTTTTTTTCCCTGTTCATTGATACAAGCAAAGTCCAGGCAGCTCTGAAGCATTCAGGCAGGAGCACCAGGCCCGAGGGGTGCTGTCGCTGGGCCGGTGCCTGGCCCTCCCCGTGAGGAGGGGGCTGCCCCCAGGACCCCCGGCTGCCGGTGCTGTGCCCCCCGTGAGCTGCCTCCAGCCAGCCAGGGCTGCCTTCCCCCGGCCTCGTGGTCCTGCCCTGGCGGGTGGGAGCAGCCTGGTGGCTGCAGCTGTGGCCTGCCCAGGGGCAGAGAACAGACCTCTACCGACAAAACGCACGAGGCACACTGGCTATGAGTGAATTATTTACGGAAAGCATGTTGGCACTTCCGAGGAAGCATGCCTATTTGTAGCAAAAGCGTTTGTGATCTCTGATTGCCATCAGATAAGTCTTTCTGTTTTGATACCTGGGGCTTACGGTCCTCTTCCTTTTTGTAACAGAAACAAATAGAGAATGATTTCTGCTTTGCCCTTCTTTGTGAATGTGCTTCCTACTCAAACTGGTATTTGCAATCTTTGCGCAAAGATATTTTTCTCAGCTGAGTCTAATCCTCCCCACTTGACTTTTTGAAATGCCAGGCATCTCGGTGATTGAAGACAAAGAAGCTAAAGGTGCAGCAAGTGTTTCTAATGACTGCACTTTATCAGCCAGCAGAGACCGTTGCACAATGTGTGCTTAAAAATGCAGGGGGTAGCACACTGCTTAGCTGCACTTGGGTCTCTGCTTTTCTAAGCGCTTGAAACTGCATTGCAGAGGGGTGCATCAACCTCTATCCAAACCAGTGATGCAAATTGCCCTACTTATCAGCCACAAGACTTCATGAATATAGCTATAAAAATAATAACAAAAAATGTCAGGAACTTGTTCTTCAGCAAGCTGGCTGAACAAACGAGCAATCTGTTTTCCACCTGGGATATATGATCTACATCTAAAGAGAGCTCACAGAAATGTTTTGTACGTATATCTAATTAGCTTATTCTTTTCTCTGAAATGCTCTCATTTGGGATGGGAGAGATACACTTTGACAACTCATTTGCTGTTAGTTAAGTCTGTGCGTTATCTACCTTCCGCAGATGGTGAAAGTGTGAAAGGGGAAGAGAGCACTTATTTGGCTGCAAGTGGGGATCCCTGGGTAAAGGTCCATGGTATGGGAAGCTGGAGCGCAGCCTCTCCGTGGTCTTTTTTGCCTAATATATATGAATGGTGTTAAAGCCCTGTGAGGCTGGCAGCCAAATGTTCCCACAAGTTTTGGCAATGTCGATCTCTATTGTGAATCACTGGGTAGTTAGACAATGGCAGAATGAGAACTGTTGGTTAAAAATGTCTCCTTTTGATGTGTTTCTCCATAAACTTTAAATTGTTGGCAAATATATACTACGTTGTTTGTTACAAAAACTATGAGATGCAAGAAGACCATGAAATTTGCTCTGAGAAAACATTGTTTGTCTCTGGATCTAGGTAGAGAGCGAGTTGTTCACTCCTGTTCCATGTGTTCCTCGGGCTCCTGGCACCTGCTGTGCCCATGGGAGGCTGCACGTCGGTCAGTGCTAACGTCACTGCAAGGTTTCTCCTCAAAGCCTATAAACACTTACCTGCAGGTTCTGCAGGTCAGCATTGCAACTCGGTCTTTTTGTAAAACATTTTAAAAACAACTCTGAAACAAAGCTTGTTTGGGTGAGAAACAGAAGGAGTTTCCTTTCCAAATGATGTGTTGAACATTGCCAACCTTGAGCCTTCAGACACCTGAACTGCAGTGGGGTAGAACACAGACAATTAGTTGTCGGGGGTTGTTACTAAAATGAATATGGTATCACATGCAGGTTAACAGATAGAACCGATGGCCATTCCTAATCAATAGAAAATTAATTGAATAGAAAAAGGACAATTCTGTGTGACTTTTACCTCAGAGGAAAACTTAGCCATGGTGGAATTTCAAGTGCAGAACAGCATGAAAACATTTATCCTCAGCTTGTGGCAGTTGAAGATAAATATTTTATTTTTCATCCCTAGCTTCTCTCCTTTCTCAAGTATCACTATCCTAGAAGCTGGGAAAAACAAGCAAGCAAACAAAGGGCATGGCACTTCTTGTGCCTTGCTGCCGGCCCAAGCGCCCAGCCTCCACCGGAGCTGAGAGCTGGCTGCGGCTGAGTGGGGGCTGTGGCACGGCATCCTTCGTGTGGGGCGATTGCTCTTTGTTCCAGGAAGCCAGGTCTATTGAGATGAGGTGACTCTTACTCGTGGTGAGACTGACAGGTTGCTTCTAACTGCTGAAAGATATATATATATTTTTGGTGACCTGTTAAGCATCATCTTGAATAAAAGGAAAACTGTTTCTGAAAAGATGGGCCTGATGTTTTACAGCAAATGTAACCCATGTTCACCTTGATTCTTGCCAGAAACAAAAACATGATAGCTACTATCAGAGAAAAATAACACTTTTTTTCCCATTAGATTGATCACTGTGCACAATATATTAGCAAAGAATATATATTAGGGAAGGGAGGACATGAACCAAAGCCCCTCGCTAGTTCCCAGTATTCAAAGCATTGGAGGAGCACAGCAAGCGTGTCACAAGCTTCAGCCGTGCTCTTCCCACAGGTCAGTTTAACCTGTTACAAAAGTATCATTTTTTTAATAAGGCACAATGGATTGATATGGGGCTGTCCCATATGATGTGAATTTTTTCCTCTCTAAATATATTCAAAAATCATCTCTGTTTATCACTACCAAACTATACCTACAAGAGATCTTGATAAACTACTTCTTAATGACATGCTTAATCTAATAATTGTAGGAAAAAAGCTAATAAAAAGAACCTTTTGTTATTTGGAACAACACAGATTTAATATATTGGAAATTAAAGTTTGAACTTAATGGAGAAAGTAATTTAGATGTAAACAACTGGTCTGAGCCAAAAGCCTGGGGATTTGAATAGACCATCATACATCACAGCGAGCGCTTCTAAAATCAGCTGGGTTGTCTGAATTCTTCACAGCAGTTCCCAAAATGAACAAACCAATCTGCTCTGGACCGTGGAAGCAGAGTGCAGCCTTTCTAAGCTATGGCATGCCCTCTGCTCTCTGGGCTCTCACCCGATAAATTTTATAGGTTACTTGATTTAATTAGCATAATTAACACAAAATACACAGGTTTAAATGTTCATGACAAAACAAATATAATGTGCCACTGTATGCGTGGATCGCTTCTATTTTTAAATGGCCCATCAGGAGATTGTGTTAAGTATTAATGCATGGGAGTTCAACCTTCCTCTCTCCCTGAAATGAAGTCTCCTTCCCAGTAGAGTTTATTGGAGAGGGATATGGAGGAGAGCCCACTTTTTTTTTTTTTTTCCTACAAAATAATTAAACAATAGCGAGCTTAAAAGGTCAGTGTTCTGCACTTAATTACTGTGGGCTGGAGCGAGGATTGCTCAGAGCTCGTTCTCGTGACATGCCAGTGCAGGCAGGGCTCCAGTCTGGGGTTATTGCTCTGCAACTGATGCTCCAGCATCTCCCTGCATGCGCTGAAGGCACCATGAGCAGCAATACTATCTGCCTTCCTGCGGCCTTCAGGCCCTCAAATTTCAGACAACACAGGAGCTTGTGTTCACGTGATGGGGCTAAAACTGAGGTTTCATCCTGGGCAGCTGCAGTAGGAAGCAGCTGTGGGTCTGCCAATCCCCACCGATGTCCTGAATCTCCAGTCTGCAAACACCAGAGGAGACCTGCACGATGGCTGGAACTTGACCGAGGTTATTCAGGAACTCCTTGATATTCCTTCTGACAGTCCAGCTGTTTTTCAATCTGTGTATCTCATTATTTTGGAATGGGAAGCTTAGAACAAATTACATGGTAATTATAGCTCTGCTTAGCATCTACGTCTTCAGACTCTTGCACTCAGGAATAAGACTGTCAAAGTTATGTTAACAAATGAGAATGTGTCACAAAAAAAGCTCTTCCTTCTATACATTTTGTATACAATTTGTATCTTCTAAGATATTATTTTGGCTAAGAAAATGATTCCTTTAGAATTTACCCTAAGGAAAAATATGTAAATATTTATGGTTGAAGTCAACAACGAAACGTGGATGCCAGGGTAAGGTGTGTGGTTTCAGTAAGTGCCATTCACTGCCGTATGAATAGCTGTCTTAAAGCCCCTTTAAAGAATGACTTCAGGAAGAAAGGTATGAAAACATTATTTTAACAGTTAGATGGGTTAAGCTGAGCTCATGACCAACCATGTATTATTTTCCTGGGTACATATGATCACAATTATGAGGTCAAGGGCAGCTTCTTTCTGGCATGATTGTGTTTCTTTGGTGTAAGGATTTTTTCCCCCCATCTAGTCAACTGGCTTCAAATTACAAAGGAATCTAGCAAAGAAGAATAGATGTGCATGAAAAAGATAAGGTATCTTCAGAACAAGTCAAACCTTTATTGAAGTATGTAGGTGCTGCTGTGAAGCACTGAACTAAAGGAGATCCTCAGCACCGCTCTGTGGTGTCCACAGTTCCTTCTGACTGTGGCTGTCACGATGGAGACCACAGGAGCCCCAAGACAGATTTTCAAGCCTGGAAAGCTTTGTGGCTGGACAGCGATCAGCTGTGTGTGTTGTATTCAAGTGTGTTGCATGGGTAAAAACCTGTCTGGGGGTTGTCAGAAGTCTGTTCTGGGTAACTGATGTGCTGACTGGGGGAGTTCATTGGATCCTTTTTGCCGTGCTCAGATACTTTCCCCCAGCCCATAGCACAGTGTTGCAGCTGGGACCGCCAGGCTCCCCCCTTGGGAGCGCGGCTGGAAGGTGAGAGGCAGAAGGAGGGAGGTCAGAGGGAGCCGTAGCAGCCCCCAGCTGTAATCCTGCAGCATCGGCTGTGCCTCTCACTGTGCTCGTTGTGATCTGAGAACAGCAAGGGTGGCCATACTCCGTGGGAACTTGATTTGCCCACTCATGCAGGTCCTGCTGAACTGTAGCTCCTTCTCTTTGTATCGTTGTTTCACACAGAAAAAACAAATTGCCATGTGAACTAGTTATGCCTTTGCAAATATTTTCAGCGCTGAATGATGGTGTGCAATGAAAAAGGAGCAGCGTTACATAAAGTCTCTGAAGTGGGAGCCTTGCTGTCAGCTCAGACAGGCATTTCCCGTTGTAAGAAGGTAACGGCGAGGTGGAGCGCTGTACCTATTACACATGGTAATGGGAAAGTTGTTTGCCAGTAGTCACAGAGACAGAAGTGAGAAATGTAGATGTTGTAGGCCAGCTTGACTAAACTCATTTCCAAAGCACTTTCTTAGCTGGATTGTGGGCTTCAGATAAAGACTTTATTTTTAATGGGCTCTGATTCCTGTAGGAGCACTGATAAAAAGTGATAAAGGTGAAGATGGTCTGAATGTTTCAGCTCCCATGGAGCTTAGAGTTAAGAATTAATGTGAAGATGGGAGCTGTCAATTGTTGTAAATCTTAATGGAGTTTTCTTTTTTTTTTTTTTTTTTTTTAGGGGACAGATATATAATTCATTCTTTTGAAAATTGATCCCTTGGCCAAGAATGGTCTGGTCTTCTAAATTTCTGCTCATATTAATGAGAGAGAAGACTATTGGATTATATGAGCTTAACAAAATAAAAAACAAAAATAAGTCATCTGGTGTAGCCCTAAGGCACAATCAACTGTAACAAAGCTGTTGTGAGAGATGTCTTAAAAAAAATTGTATGTGTTGTACAAACTCCTGCAGTCCTCCATCTTCTTGCAGTTTATGCTAGCTATGTTTTTAGAGTACTTTGGAAAGGCATGTATACGGTTGGACACTTTCATTTATTTGGGGGTCTGTTTTTGTAAATATATATGTATTTTTGTATCAAAGAAATAATTATCAATACTTCCCATGAACGCATGCCTACGCTATTCATCTCCGTGTTGGGGTAATTCCCACCACTGCTGCAGGAAGCAATTTCTGTTTTTCTGTTTATGGATTAGTATATAGCTTTCTAGGGGACTATTTTTGGGTCAGTAGAATAAATATGTACAAATTGAGAGCTCTAAATATTTGAAAGACTAAAATATCTTTTCATTTTTTCGAGTAGTTTCTCTCAGTAAATGCATCGTTGATGTGTGCACATCTGCCTGTTAACTCTTGCCGTGTGAAGCCGATCTCCGTTGGCACCGAGGTGCAGAAGGGTTAATGCCCCAGCACGCTGCCTGCATAATGCAGCTGAGAGCTCGCTTAGGAAATGTGCTGTTTGTTTTCCCCAAGATAAAGTAAGTGCTGCAAAAGGCTTTTATGGCTCGATCCCTAGCTCAGCAATCTCATCTTGCACTTTAATATTGGTTTACAAGCTGCAGGTAGGGAGTGTGTGCTGGAGGCAAAACAAACAGGTACTGCATTAGAACAGGTGGGAGTGAGCACGAACTGAAACGTCTAGAATCCACGCAGAGAAGACTGCACCCAAGGTCTTCAGGGCTCCAAAACACGTGTTATTGGTACAAAACCCTGTACCTTGAGTCTTTGGAAGCTCACCTGCTGCTGAGTGATGAAAAGAATGTGATTTCTGAGCGAAATTGCATCTCCCCTTTTATACAAAGTTAAAAGAAGGTTCCTATAAGTATTATTGCATGTGATCAAAACAGAAACTTATTCAAATCAATTCCATGGATAATTGCAGCAATCGTTACGTTGTAAGGCAGTGCTTTGCCCCCACACTAACCATTAGGCATAGTCCTCTCGGTATCTAGGGAGGCAGGTAATGCTTGCTCCCTTACAAATACCTTGCAGCTGTCAGTCAAACAGATGTTTAGAAGGAAAAATACAGTCTGAATTCGGTGCCGTGTGCTGCCCCAAAATGTCCCTGAGTGGGGCTGGTGGGCAGGAGCTGCCCTGGTCCTTGTTGGTGCTGCCGGGCACTGCGTGGAAGCAAGGCGCTGCGTGATGCGAGGCCCTGCGTGCCTGCCTCCTCTCACCTGATGCCCCCCATGGGTCTGACGTGGTCTGCTTCACTTATTAAAAGCTCATTGCTTTCCGTTAGTTTCTTTAAGGGTGCAGTCATCTTCGAATACTGGGCAGAGAAAAGTATCGTACTGCTGGCTTGTTTTCCTGAGAGGTGTTGAAGTGCTTTTTGGGTACTGGGTAAATGCGCTGTGCTTGGGCTCATGCTCAATGCTGATCCCAGCTTGTACCTGTGTTGCCAAGCTCCCAAGCTTGATGCTCGATAAGCACTATTCCAAACAGGAATCTTTATTTATTGAAGCGTGTGCTCGTACACTTAGATGCACGCAGAGGTGTCCCTTCAGGCTGCGGTGGGTCCCATGGACAGCCGGGAGCCACACGCGCTGGTGCTTGTGGGGCAGAGCCGTGTGGGCTGGGAAGAGAGCAGCCCCGGCAGCAAGCCTAGGGCTCCCAGCTCAGCCTGCCTGTGGGCACGGCTGGACAGCACTCCTTTTCCTGCAGGTGCATTGGTCCTGGTGCTTCTGCTGCCACGTGGCACGGCAAGTCGGGGCTCAGCGTGCCTGGTCCTGCTCCCTCTGGAGCTCTCTGCATCCGCAGCCCTGAGCACCGGGCCTGTGGGAAAGTTTGAAATGTAAATTATAAAACAAAGAAATTAAACCATAGGAAAACCAACGTACGAAAGCAGTTTGCCTGATTCCACAGCCTTTGTTCGTAGATGGTTTTATTTAGATCTGCGAGTTAGTGTAAAGCGATAAAAGCAAAACACTTGCTGGATAAATCACAGCACCAGAGCTGGGACTGTGTGAACTCTCCAATTAAACTTGACAACTCCTTAAAAAATTTAATCCCACAGATGCAGTATGACAATTCCCGAAGTGTAGAAGGAGTGTGGTATGTTATATTCAGCTGTTTCTTCATAGGAGTGCCGAGTCTGCATTGTGCTTAACAAGTAGAAGGTGGAGAAAATTCAGTTAACACACTGACACCATATGTGAAAGCCTGCTCATGTCACTAGGGTGTAAATTAAAATAATTTGGAACTTAAATGTTTACCAGTGGGCTTTATTCTCCTTCCATTTTCTAACTCAATAAGGGCAGCATCAGCAAGGTTCAGAAAGCCTTACAGGAACTGACAACTTCTCCAGTAACCAGAAGATTTCAACTAATGGTGTGGGGGGGGGGGGGAAAGCTGGGAGGGGTTAGTTCTTACCTGCTACCTGACAACTGTCACTGTGCTTTAAATACTCCTTAATTTAGTTCAAGTGTTCAAATTAAACTTTCCAGTAGCTGTAGTTTGCTTTCTCCCCAGGTATTCAAGATGTTCAGCACTGTGATTAATTGGACAGGCATGGCTTCTTATATTTAGAGACCACTTGAAAGTGGAAGTGAGAAATGAATTCTGCCAGGAGGGTTCGGTCTGTTATGAACAGAGCAGATCAGATGGATATGAAAACAACTTTCCAATTTACAGGAGCCCATCTCCTCTCCGGTCAGGCCGGCACTGCTGCTACGGCTGCCGCAGCGCCATGTCCCTCGTGTGCCCCTGTGGTGGGAGGGCGGCGGCAGGGCTGAGCCCCTCCGGACCCAGCAGCTGCCGGGGGAGAAACTGGAGGGGGCACAGAACAAAAAGTGATTACAAATGGGGAAATAGTTTTCTATACTCAAGCATTACGAATGGGGAAGGAATGTGACTCTCTTTACAAAGGTGTGCCGAACACCTGAGGCAGACCCCATCTTAAGGAGTCAGCACACTTCTGTGCTGAAACGCAGTGATACCAGGGGCAGGGAAATGACCGTAGTTTGCTTTTTAGTTATTTTAAAATGATCAAACTACTTTATCTGAAGTAAGATGATATATCACACCAAAGTCATGCTCAATAGGCAAATGCCCCTCATTTTTTTTCCTTGCTACATCTGCTCTTCTACACTCATCCCCTGACCTTGACTTTTGTACGTACCTCCCAGTTGCTGTGGAAGTGCTGCTGGGTCTGTTACAAACGCTGTGGAGTTAGGCAAGCAGCACTGAAATCTGCGTTCACATTAATGTTCAATTTGTAGTTTGAAGTATAGTGAAATACCTGGAGTCCTCAGTCTTTTTCTTCTGCATGTTTATTTTCCATCTTTTTTGGGTTAAATGATAAGGATATACATGCCACGGAAAGTCGGGCATAGCAACCGTGTGACAAAATGAGACATAAAATAACAATTATGACTTTGCATATTTATGCAAGCTCAAAAATTGTTGCTGAACACTTACTGCAACTCGCCCTTCGTGTTTTCAGAAAACAGCTATTGCTCCATGAAGTATGTGTAACTTGCAGAGCGTTAGCTTGTTGATCCATTTCTTTAGTATCATGTAATTGATGTAGCAATGTTTTGAATAGCTTAGTAATCAGGATAATTTGCATATTTGGCATAGAGAAACCAACTTGGAGAACTTTTAAGGTATCCTAGGCTTAAAAATAACAAAGAACAAAAACAGTTGCCTGAGCCCGCCTCCCGAAGCGAGCGCAGGCTGGCTCCTCGTCTCCCCGCTGCCGTCGGGGCTGCGGTGAAGATGAGCCAGATGTTGCCTGTGCTCAGCAGAGGTCACCTCTGCGGCCTGACCTACTTTCTGGGGGTCCGGCTCCCAGCCAGGCATTAGGGCTCAGCTCTCGCAGGGCAGTAATCCTCTTGTCGAGCACCGAGTGAGGCAGCAGCTGCTGCCGTCGCTTTCTGTGGCTTTCTGAAGCTCCGCACCCTGTGCCCAGGCAGACCTGTGGTATGGGTTGGCATCAGTAACAGGGCGTGCATCCCTAGCCAGCCCCTTGTCTGAAAATGGGGCCAAGAACTAATAAGTGACTTTAATCTGACATTATTTTGGCATCTGAAAATGCTCTGAAATTTTACATGCTTACTAAATAATTGCAAGAAGCGTGCTTTTTCAGTTGGCTGCTTATTGGTACTTGCCGGTGGCTCCTGGGGACGGGTGCTGGGGCAGGCCCTGGGGCACCGGCTGTGTCCCATGGGGGTGGCTCTGGGGCTGGGGCTGACACCGCCGCAGAGGGGCTGGGAGGACACTGCCAGGTGCTGGCAGCAGGAGCCGAGCCTCACTGCACAGAGCGGCTGCACCCACGTACCAGCGTGGTCCCAGATGGGCGAGGGTGGGTGGTGGGAGAACCCCCAGGTTTGCCTTGCCCACCTGTGCTGCCCCCTCCCCACATTTAAATGTGAGGTTCCACATTGACCTTACTCTAAAATCTCTGTACATCTTCCCACGGCATGCTGAAGAGCAAGCTGACACATTCTGCATCACCGGGACGTTTTCATGTCTATACTCAGGGTGATTAATTGCTGTAACCTACACTTTTTAAATGCAAAGCAATTAAATAAATCTTTTTATGTACACTCCTTTTCATATGAATCAATAGATGCTAAAGTGTCTCTAAAGCCTTATTTATCTTGCATTAAATCAACTATAATTGTAGAAACATTCTACAGCATCTGTGATCTGAGCGCTGCTGCCCCTTCAGCTGCTGTTCAGGTGCGAGGCTCCCATCTCACCCCTGCGGAGGGCCTGGTTCCAATTTTAATGAGTCTCCATCACGGGCGTATAGCTGCCATAGCTGTGCAAGCTGCCGCTAGCCAGGAAACTAGAGAATAGGCGAGGGGAAAGCTTGAGTGTATGCCTTCCTTATTGCATGTTTAAAAACCTCATTGTCCGTAAATCATTGGTTTGGAGCACTGAGCGAAGTTCTGAGCCTCACCTCCAGCCGTGTCCCCGCTTACTGCTCCCATCTCTCTTCTGGGCCTGGGGAGCGCTGGTGGCTTTCCTGTGACCGGGTCCTGCTGGGCTCCGGTGCCTTCTGTGACACATCTGCACGTGGTGCTGGGCAAACCACGGCCATGGTGAGGCCAAAAACAGCCATAGAACAAAAAACCTGCCTCTGGTGCTTTTGGAGCAGGAAGCATCTTCTGTTGAAGCTGTTTAACAGCACGCAGCTGCCAGAGGTGCTGGAAAGGGTGAGTGTCCGTGCACGCAAGCTCTTCACCTCTCACAGTGCAGCAGCTGCTCTGAAAATGCACAGATTTGTCTTGTCCCCTGAAGAGACATGCACTGAAAAGCCCTGTTTAGTGGGCAGGTTTTCTTAGAAATCTTTGCAAAAGATAGGGTATGCGTTAGCTTTGATAGCGATAACCAGTATTGGAAGAAAAGATGAACTCTGAGTAATTGTGCTTAACTCCAGCATTATGCCAGCTCGGTGTACGGGGTGTTGGGGAAAAGAGTGAAATAGTAATATTACTATTTAATATCATGTGAGTTTTAGGAGAAAAAGTAATCTTAGAAAATGCATAGCATTACCTTGCCTTAGCAAATGGTTGACTTCTTCGTGTGACACCTGCAAATTGAAGCATTACAGCTTATATGGGGATGAGACACAAATAAGGGCTTTGAGGAGGAAACTGATGCGTGTGTTTTATATATGGCTTCCAAACGGGGGCTCCTGGATTTCCCCCCACCTGCCCCAGCGAGTGCATGGGCACAGGAGAGCCGAGCTGGCTGTGGGGAGCCCAGAGCAGCCCGGCAGCAGCGGGGTCTGGGCAGGCAGGGGGCTCTGGTGGGTGCCTCTGGAGCCGCCTGGTCTTGTACCTTCACGTGCCTTGTGGCTGTAATGGGACATCTGGCTAGAAAAGGCTCAGTGCAGCCGCTGGATTTGCAGGACGAAGTTGATACCTTTGAACTCAGCTTTTGTACTACCAACCGGGCAGAAGTGAGGTGTGTTTTTTTTTAAAAAAAATATTTATATTCTTATTTGTGTTTAATTTTCTTACCATGGTGACTGCTTTAGGCAGTCTTCTGAGTTCTGGCATCTAAAACACACAATGAGGCGACACTAGGACATGGTGGCTTTCAAATAATTTCCATTACATCATTCTGGCGTTGTATGCTACATGGTTATTTGTATCTTTTTAATAGTTCCTGTCTTCAGGTGTGTTCAGAAATTGTTATACACTATTTTATACAGATATTGCTAATAACTTCAAATATTGTTAGCATTTTTGCAGTCCTGAAATCTATGAACTGTTATCATTTTCACACCTTTCCTGACGTTCTTCTTTGAACTGATGAAGGGATGTGGGAAGCTCGGTGAATGAATTACATAACGCCTCTAAACCTTGCGTAGGCTGACTCATCAAATGCTCAGTTCTACTACATAAAACACTTTGCATTTCCATGAAAAAGCAAAGAACCAGCTCAGCCCACCCCTGCCAGAAGGCCCAAGCGGCCTTTCCAATCAGCCAGTAAGAAGCCAATTCTTTGTGGTTAATAACTTACTCAGGTTTCACCTGGACAAGCCTCTGGCTAGAGAAGCTCAGGTGTCTCCCGGTGTGGTCCCTGCTGAGGGTTACCCAGGGCTGGGCAGGTGAGGAGCTGGCCTGGTCACTGGTGCATACTGGGTGCATTTTCCCTTTGCATCCAGAGGGAACCACCTGGGAAAAGCGGCGGGAGAAGGAGGGAAGTGGGCGCTGCTGCCTGCTCCCCACAGACACAGTCGCTCCCTGAGGGACACGTGGTCCTGGGCACGTGGGCTGGCCTGCTCGGCCAGTCCTGGTGCCAACCAGAGCAGGAACACCGCCTTGGCACAGGGGTGAGGGTGCTGGCTGTCCCTTCCTGGGGCAGGACCTGTGCGAGGAGGGAAGATGTTGGCTGGGAAAATCGGGCTGAAATCTCTACGCTGCTGCTGCGGAGCTGCACGAGCCTTCCTGCAGCTGATAACACTGTAAACTCGCCTTGGTGCTCTGATGAAAAGTCCTTATATAAAAGATAACTCTGCACACAGGATGCTTTGAAATAGCTCTTCCATGTTGCTATCGTGTTGCTTTGATAAATAATTCTTTGTTTTTAGGAAATTGTCTGATAGCTCTGTATCTCTAGCCTTTAAATCCTGCCAGAGTGGGCTGCGAATTCCCAGGCTTATTGGAAATGGGGTTAACACGCAAGACCCTGCCCAGAGCTTGAGTCTAAGAGCAGGTGAATTTACTCTGTGACAGTAAAGCTGTGAGACATAACAGTTTAGAAGCAACGTCAGAGAAAGAGGGCTGAGGTATAGCAATAAGAATGTCCTATGCAATTTTTCCATGTCTAATATGCATGGAAGTGTGATAGGACCACAAGTGATTTGGACATGACTTTTTAATACAGGGCTCATGCAATTTAGATCTTGAATTCAGCAAGCAAACCTAGAAGGTGTTGGTTTTCCTTGCAGTTTAAACTCTTAGGGGACTTCTGCTTTGCATTATCACATGCAGTTGTGTACTTGAGGCAGCTGAGTCTCTTTGCACTCCCAAAATACAGCAAAAATCCTTCAAGACTGAAATTGGAACTGATAGAAATATCAATGGCTTAAAAAACAGCTTATATGTCTGCACTTCTCTGTCCTAGATAATAAGTAGGCTCCTGGTAGCAGGAGAGGAATACATGAATATCATGTCTATATATGCTTTAAAAAAGCAGAACCACGGACAGAAAAGCCCTTTGGGTCTCTGCCTCTGATCTGAGCACACCTCGGCTGCGCTGCAGCTGCCTGGATTTCTCCAGTTCATCGGGGTCCTGCAAAACCCTGCTGCATTTCAGCCCCCAGCCCTTCCTGTACGCCGAGATAAGCGGCGCCAGAGCAGGGTGCGTCTCTCCAGTGTTTGCTAAAATGCTAGGCTTGCCTGTATGTGGGAGAGAGGATTTGTATCTGTGATCTTAACTTCATCTTCCCTGTTAATAACGATTCAGTTTTCCTTTTCACCACGTAGTAACATACACCTGTGCTTATCACACAGTCTGTGGTTGGGCAGTGTGAAGGATGACTGGCTGCTCTTCTGCTGGTCTGGCTCAGATGTAAATATATATATATATATATATATGCACACAATATACATATATTGAATAAAATATTTGTTTGCATGGCTCACTTTAAATATAAAGTAGTGGAGAGGATTCGAACTTTTCCAAAAGTTACGATGTTTAGACTGCAGACTCATCTGCATTGATGGTCATACTGTATTCTCTTTTTGTAGCAATTTATGTAAATGTGACAAGATTCAAATTGTTGCCTTGGAGTGCCAGTATAATTTTACTGTATTTCCCTGATTGCACATTATACTATGTTCTTCTGGAGAATTTTTGTTTTATCTCTTGAATGATAATTGATAGATATTCATATGTTGTTCATCATTTGTGTTTATTCTTCAGATCTATCAGAGAGAAAAAGATCTTCTCCCTCCAAATTTGATGCTAAGAACTGAAAGCCTTTAACTGTTTAAAACATGCTAAATCACATTCTATGAAACAGATAAAAATATTTTTTAAACTAATTTTGAAAAATAAGTAATACTTTTTCTGTTTATAGATCTTTGTTTTTAAACTCACTTGCCAGCTTGCAGTATTTAGATGTTTCTCTTGGATGAAAATTCCAGAGGATGCTCAGAGGATTTTACTGAAGTAGTCTTAAACACTCTTGTTGTAAGCTCATTTCATATTATGAAAGTGAAAAAAAAAGTTAATCTTGCTGTGAAAGGGAAGTATTTTGCATTTTACTGAAATTATATGCAAGTCCCCTAACAGTGTAGGCAAATAACTGCTCAGGCATTTGCAGAATTGATTGTTTTCAGCTATTTTAGTTCCCAGCCAGGCGTCTGAACTGCTGGTGGAAGTGGTTGTTGCTCTGCCAGGGGTGCAGGAGCTCGCACAGAGGGTCTCTGCACTCAGCCTCCTCCCCGCCAGCCTGGGCTCTGCAGCCCCAGCCTGCAGCCTGGCCTCCACACCCTGCTCGGCTCCTTTAGCCTGAGGATACGCAAACAGAAAACAACGCGTTTTTTCACTCAAGTGCTAGGAAGCTAACTTTCATGTATACAAACTGTTCTCAGGGTCTTGGGGAAAATATATATATATATATTTTTGCACTGAAGTTGCGTTTTCTTTCACTTTGGCTGTGGTAGGGAGATGCAGATTAGTGAAGGAGAATGCAGACCTGATCCATCCTGTGTTCCATTGCACCAAAGCCCCTACACTGATCTCCTTGGATAGAGACAACAGTGCGTTTTTAGCGAAGGAGATGGCAGCAGTAAGTCTGGGAGGATTGTCACAACACTAAACCAGTTCTGCATTTGGTAAAATAAATCAAACTCCCCATACCTGTTTTCAAGATGCTGTGCAGTGTTTTGGTACCTGTCATCTTCTGCTCCTCTCAGTCACTTCTGCCGGCGCTTGCTGTGGTGGATCCACCACTGGCTTTGTGTTCCCAGAGCACCTCCTTCCACACCTCTGCGCTGTCTTGAATTGCATTCTCTGAGGATGCTGTGCAGCCCTGCTGCCAGTGTCGTGCCTCCTGAGCAGTTATTGCTGCTGTTTTCCTGCGTACAGCAAAACAGCAGATTGGATTTAAAATAGTTCCTTTGGGATCTTTTGTTTGTTTATTATTATATGTTTTTAACCACAGCTGAAGGCAGCACATTTAAATGTAAGTAAGTTCTTTTGCTGGAGAGCGCATACGTGTCTCATTGTCACCCCACCTTGCTGTGCCCCTCGCTCCCAGCGGGCTGTCCAGGGGCTGGGCATGGCACCTGTGCCTGTGCTCTTCTCCTTGCAGTGCTGCTCACCCCCAAATTCCTGGGCTTCTTCCTGCCATGGTTTTCTCCTCCACTCTCATGCTGCTGAATCTTGCTTTTCTGGTCTATTAAAAAAATCTTCCAATTTTCAGAGTAAACGTGTTCTTGTCTGCTGGTGTCCATTACTCTCATACTGCTGGTATCTCATTGCCCTGGCGTGACTTCTGCTGCATCTCCAGGGAGCCGTTCCCTCTGCCCCTCACCTTTCCTCTCTAAGCAGAGTTTTTTCCCTCGTATGCCAGCCACCCATCTCCCACAGGTCTCACGGTGCCTACACCAGAGCTGTGGGACTTGTTGTAAAGGGGCCGTGAGGCTCGCTGCCGGCAGCCCAGCTCTGAGGAACCCTGGCTGAGCAAAGCACAGGAGGAGTGTGGGGTTCCTTCTAAACGTAGATACTAGTCATTGAGCAAGCCCACAGACGAATCGATAGAAAACAAAAGTAGGTTTGTACTTGCCTACATACGGACCGTTTACCAATGTAACTCTTAATCAATGTGGGATGGACCATGAAAAAGATGGGGGTGGGAGTGGTGGGGAACCAGGAAGACATAGCAGTAAATCAGCGGGTAAATAATTCATTTACTAATCTTTGAAATAGATTTTAAAAACTTTGGTTCTTAATATTAGTTTTTCTTATTGAAAAAAAAATATGTAAGCAGTATTTGATGCCTGTTTCTCAAAATCTAGACTGGGGGGAGAGCCATTCATAGACCTGCATTTTGTGTTTAAGATATTCCTGCTGCTGCCAACAATGAAAAATAAATTATAGGCTCAACCAGCTGAAGGAATTTACTGGAGAATAGACGTTTCCATGCTCTGTATGCATTCTCTGAGCTTTATTTTAAACACTGAGAGCAAACCAACAGCAAGCCAGCTCTGTTTTCTCCTGCAAATCCTTACCCTACATGAGTCACACTTGCTTTCCTTCTCCATTTTCTTCCCTCATATAAAAACATATTTATTTACCTCTCATGTTTCTGTGATGTTTTCATAGGGCAGTGTTTAAACCTTGAAAACGAATAGCTGAATGACGTAAAAAGATAAGTTACTCTCAGTTCTTCTACTTCTGTGTTGTAGAAAAGCAGGATGTCATCCACTGAAATGACTGTATAAAGCTTTCACATATTTAAATGTCTTTATTTTTCTTATCTAGCATGTTAATTTTGAGTGGCCAAGGTCACAACTTATTTTAGTGCAGATCTTTGTTTAGTCTATTTCTTCTTCATTTTAGGTCAGCAGCCGCTATCAGCATCTATCAGTAGTTAGCTGGCTTTCTGAAGGCATGTATTGTAAAAGCATGCTTCCGTCTCTGTGTCTGGATTCTGTGGTAGCTTTTGTGATTATTTACAGTGAAGTACTAAAATTAAAGTATAATTTATGTGAAGCCACTTCCAAAGTCTGGAGGCTGATAGCAGTCCCACAGCTGTCATAGCTGAGCGGGTCTGAGTAACCTCGCTGAGCTCAGCAGCAGCATTATTGCATCTGTTTCAGCACTGACCGGAGCGAGGGACACGGCAATTCCTTTCCAAAGAGATTTGGGCTCTTTCTTTCCCTGATTATAATAATTGAATAGTATTTAATTACAAGACTTTAAGTGAGTCTTTGCTCCTTCTCATTAGCTGATTTATTTGAAATATCACATGTTGTTTCCATCTACAGTGCCAGCGCGGTGGGAGCAGACCTGGCTCCCGAGGCTCGGTGTGCGGCGTATCGCCGCGTGCACCGGGAAGCTGCTGAGCAAACAGCGGCTCACAGGCAGCGTGGCTGCACGTGGCAATTCTCAGTGTTCGTTATGCAGCCTGTCACGTGCAGCATCCTTAGGCTTTTTACCTTTTTCGTTTGTGCCTGAGCTATGTTCAGTAATTTTACAAGTGTCTGCAGTTATAAACAGTATTTTGAGTTTTATATTCAAATATATGTATTTAAGCATATAAACGTCCTCACCATCAGCTGTGTGCTAAGAAATAGTATCAATTTTCTCTCCTTAGAAGCTTGGTGCCAATGTGCTTGCAAACTTTAGAACCGAAGACACGTTCCTTTTGTAGAAACCCACCTCACACTTGGGAAATGTTTCTCTGCCTGCAGCGTCCTGCCAGTGTGCAAGGAGGAAAATCCAGAACCTGTCCCTCGCTGGCATGTGGCTTCGTTGTGGAGAAAAGCGACCCTTGCTTTTATTAACTGGGGTCAGCAGACTTCATCTGAGTGCTGCCCAGTGGTCACTGGCCACCCCCTCACATCAGGACATCAGGGCCAGCTCCTCCTCCTGGGCTGGGCAGGCCTGAGGCCTTCCCACCGCTGTGACCATGGCCGGCTCCTGGGGCGAGGGACACAGCCTGTGTCCAGGGGCTGTCACCCCCACAGCACTTCACCAGCCACATTTCTGTGGCAGTCTCTGGGGTGAAGCTGTGTGGAAGCTTCTCCTGAACGTGCCAAGGCCAAGCCTGATAAAGCTTCATGTTCGTGGATGGTGCTCCAATTTGTAAGTACCTTCTGGTGACATGGGGTTAAAGTGTGCCTTTCAGAACCTCCTTATCCGAGAAATTCCTAGGTAAAAGTATGAGTGAGGTCACCCTAGAAGCCCCCTCCACACACACACGGTGTTTGATGTCAGTACCTCTCCTCAGAGGTTCCTGACCATGTTGGCCCCCACGTCCCCCTTCGCTGTGGCCATCACTGAGAATCAAGTCGTCCTTTATGAGAGGTATTGCATGTTGCTTGTCATTCCCCTTGTGTGTGTTTTTTCTTTTGGGGTTGGAGATTGTGAATAACAGGGAAGGAATTATGCACGAAAGCTCAGGTACAATTTCTGTTTCCCACCTGAAGGTTTTTTTTCAGTACTCTCACTAAGTTTTGGGAAGATAGGGCTGAAGTGCCTTGTGAAGACTCAGAAGGGTCTGAGGATTTTCACTAACGCTTCTAGGATTAATAGCTTAAATGATGGAGTCAGGGCCATAGATGGAGACAATTTTCCTCATAGTCTGTTAAACTTCTCTGAAGGAAGCCTGAGGTGGACAATTTCAGTTTTACATCTCACTGGTTAATTGGTTGCTCTTCCTTAAAAATTTACGGTGCAGAGTTACTGTAACTCGTTTGCTACCAAGGACTCACAAGTTCGATGTTTTGGATTCTTCTTTTATATACACTGCGCCTCTGCTGTTGTTTTGCTGCTGCTGGTGGAGGTCCCCTTTATCGAAGATGAATGAATGCCCAAGTATTAGCGGTTGAACTCTGACGACCTTCTTTGTGGTTTGCTTGTGTGCATCTGTGTACGTTCAGTTGAGAAATGGAGTCGGTATTGATTTTCCTCCCAGCACTCCCACTGTAAAACCTAAGGACAGAGTCAGTCTTTGCAGCAGCCCTGCCAGTGCTGAAGCCGGTGTTTCTGGGCGAAACCACGTGCCAGTCCGGTGTGGGGTTTCATCCCAGCTGGGACCCAGCTTCAAATGGGTACGTTTGTAAAATTGGAAGTGTGCTACTAAACTATGCCTTTCTCTTACTTATGAATAATGATCAGAAGTCTCTTTCAATGTCCATATTTAAGATGATTTCATCACATATATTTAGAAATCTAAATATATGAAAATCAGTATATCAAAGATTAGAAAACTTGCACATGGAAGACTGCAAGAAAAAGGGGACATTCTGATTTTTCAAGTCTAGTTTAATTAAAGTTCATAAAAGTGGGAAGGAGCTAAAAGATAAATGTCATAGGAAAAGTGAAACTGCGTTCAGGATTTTAAATGATTGAAGCACTCTCTTGAAAAGTCAGTTGTCAAATTCTGGTGCTGTGTCAGAGCTCTTTGTGCCAGTCCTGAAATAAAAACAAAATGTGGGTGATTTTTTGAGATGTGAGCAAAATCATCCTTTGCTTTGGGCAAATATAGAAGGTAGAAACATTGCTGCTTATTAGGAGACTTCCCCCCTTAAAATATGTATTTTAACTGTCTAGATATAGTGCTCATTACTGCAGGCAAAATGAAATCTACGCATATTGAATTGCCTCTGGCTAGCAAATGTATTTCTGGGGTACACAATGTTTTAAGCAGGTAGCACAGAACAAGGCTGCAAGCCAATCTGTCTATAGCTAATGAAGTATTCACAGCATACTTATAGCAAAGTAATTTTAAAAGACAAGTCACCTGCCAGTCACTAACAAGCATGGAGATAAACTTTAAAAAAGTGTCTATAGAAAGATGTAAAGTGGAAGCACAAATAAAAATCAAATCTATTATTAAAAAGATCTCCAGTCCATGCACCCGCTTACTAAAAAGTCCATCAATTGAGTATGTTTTTTAATACGGCAGAAGATTTGATGACTAAGAACTGCGGTTTGTAAAGAGTTTTAGTTTTAGCTGACCCAGACTCTTCATGTGTATTTGGTCAAGGCAAGCGTTTGGTCTCATTTCACCATCCGTAGAGTGGGCTTGGTAAGAAATGCTTCTCTTCTGTGAAGGGCTTTAAGATTTTCACATGAAGAGAGTTAACAAATACACCTGTGTTTGTGGGCCTAGCCTTAAATAATGGCTTCTTTCACACTTCCCAAGGACTTTCTTTGAAATCTACTGCACAGTTTGGAACAATAGAGACTAATCTTGTTGTAGTGTGTGGTCCTTTCAAAAGTACAAATCTTCATCCATTGTTGCAACTCTATTTTTACTCTGTGTATTAGTCAGCATCACTCTGTGCCAGTTGTAAATCCTGGTAACTTCAGAAAAGTGTCTTCAGTTTTGCTTGCATGTGACATGAGCCTGACTAGATCATGTTTAAATATTATTGGTAAGAGCGATGCCAATAAATGTAAAGGATATTTCTGAACCCATGTAGGTTAGAAGATTAAGTGGGAGAGAAGGGAGTGAACGAGCAGTATGTGCTATCCCTTGTGAAGGCATCTCCATTCTCTGATGTTCAGAACTGTAAGCTCAGCTCCTGGTTCCTATTCTTGGGTGATCTTGTAGAAGCATCTGAAATATTTTCATAAATATTTAAAGGGTGTTAGCTGGGCATAACGTGGAGGAAACCACTGATTACTTCAGTCTGAATGAGGCTGCACTGAAGGTCCAGACCAAGCCTTCAAGTGACAGAAAAGTTTTGTCCTCTAACAAATTTCTTATGATCAACAGGGGACAAAAATCCAAATTAAATGAAAACATCTAGAACCACGATGCTGAAGCCCAACTCTTCTCCTATTTTTCCCTGACAACTTTAGTTATCCTGATCCCTTTCTTTTGACTTCTCATTTATTCCAGATGGAAAGCAGAGTTTGTAAGAGAATCAGTCTGTGGATGTTCCTCTGTGAGTGGCTCTCTCTTTGAACAGAGCCAAATGCTCTCCTGTAGCTCACCCCAAGCACGTGCCTGAATGATCACCCACAGCTGCACTGAGGGCAGCTCTGTTTCCTGAGAATATTTGCTGAATGTGCTAAGGCACTGAAATAGTAAGAACATATATTAGCCACACAGAGGTTATCTTGCTAGTCATAGTCATCATGAACACTCCAAAATACTATCTTGGGCTTGAAAAAATGCATTATTGCTGCCATCAGTTATCCAGCTGTATGAAGACAGTTGAAAAATGTGCACATTTCTGTTCATTTTAATAAATAGATATTAAAAGGCTCAGAGGAGATGTGCCTCTAACCTGAAACAATGCAACAAACTATGCAGATGGCTTGTTTTTAAATTTAATTGATGGGCTTCAGTATTAGGATGGGTTAACATTAAAGGCATCTGGTGTGATTAATATTTCTGGTAAATACCTGGGCTTTTTTGCTTTTATCCACACAGACACCTAATATGAAGGCAATCTGTTTTCTGATGCTCTCTTCACCTCATCTGCTAGTGCACTGTTAAATACTGATAGCATCAGAGCAGGTAATGAACTCGGCTCCTGAGCGATGATATTGTTTATCATATTGACGAGCGTATAGACTTTATGAATAGGTTTTGCTATTGCTGCACAACAGCAAAAACGTCTTGTGAAAGGTCTCCTGAATTTCGTGCCTGACACCCAAAACAGATGAGTATTAGGGCAATTGGGATGACAGGCTCATTAGTAGTAGTTTGAGAGAGTGAGAAGTGGAGAGAAGCAGTAACGTGGAGATGCAGTCAGCGCATTTCAAATGACAGCACGCTCAAACATGAGCCGAAAATGCATGGAGGAACTTCCCGACTGCTTTGCACCTTCAGAAGAATGCATGGCTGGGCTGTGCCCGTAGCTTGAGCTCTCGAGACGTCAGCCAAAACCTATTAAAGTATTACTGCATGTCCAGTAACTTGCAAGTGGCTGCACAGGCACCAGATGCGTTTTACCGTGCACCATCCATTAACAGCGATGTATACCTGGGCGTTGTGTCTGAACTATCAGTGTGATGCACGGGGGCATCGGGATGTCTAAATATCGCCAAGGTGTAGTGGCCCCAGGTACGGTCCTGTAACCCTTTAATCACGACCTTCCTCTTCAGAGTAAGCTCAGCTGGCAAGCCACTGCTAATTACAATTTAAAGATGTTATTGCTGGTGTAAATCTGGCTATTATGTAGTCTGTGTCTTGCCAAGAGGTTGTTATCTCTTTTTTCTTCTAGTGCCTCAAGTGTAGATAAGGAGATCTGTTTGTTGCCTCATTGCCTTTCTGAAAGATAGTATTGCTGACAAGAAGTCAGTTGTGCAACGCTCCACCTAGCACTGAGTTGTTGGTCAATAAAAGCCAACAAATCAGATCTGAGTTTTATGGAATTAATCTGTAGCAGCTAACACTAACTGTGCTTCCAGATCAGGTCCCAGCTTGATTGTTCTGGCTGCATCCAAGCTGCTGTGAAGGAAAACAATCTGTTACGATATTGTGAAGCCATCTTACTTTACTTTTAATGGTGAGAGACGTTTCTTTGTCCTTTTCTACATCATTCTCCCCTGGCTGGCTGCAGGACTCGCCCCTATTGCTTTGTATGGTTTCTGCAAAGATTCTGACAAAGGGATAGGATGATTGCAGTTTCTTAGAGGGGCTGCCCTGGTACTGGGGATCTGAGCTGAGATTAACTGCCTGGTGTGACTGGTGAGAGATACCTGTTCGCTATGAAGAGCTCTTGGTGCAAGAAATCCCGTGTCAGTGCGCCACGTCCAGCGCTTCGCCTCGCTCCCCCTGGGAGCAGCTGTGCTGAGGCGGGGGGATGCTCCGGCTGCCGCCCTCCTGGCCAGGCAGCCTGGGAAAGGGAAGCGTAGCAATGAGAGGCACGCAGCACCCGGCCCGTTCTAATGAGGGATGTTGTTACCTGTATTTACCTCCCCACAGCCGGGCACAGCCCTCTGAAGAAGACTTCGGGAATGTCGATCTAGTGCAAGTTGTGTCGTGCGCTTGGCACCGAGCAGAGGGTGTGACTGTGCTAAGGCTTGCTGATCTCTTCAGAAGTGACTCTTTCAAACTAAAAAAATAGATTACAAAATAATACATTTCTGTATTGATTGCTTTCCCTTTATTTACTGGATGTCCCTGCAAAGAAAATACCAGATATAGTACGGGGCTAAATTCCACTATTTTTAGATTTGCCTCACTGGGACACTTCCCAAGTAAGGTGGTACCAAGTTTAACTGAAAATCATTCAGGTTCTTTCCTTACTTTTAAAGAAAGAATCAAAATCACTGGATAAAAATCTTTATTACAAATATTTTTTTTGTAAAACACTTTTTCTGGATAAGTTCTACAGCAAAAGAAAGGAATTAACTTGTCACTGAGCTTATTAAATGATGGATTTTTTAAATGGATTTTTCCACTTATGCATGTTTGAGATATATATTGATGCCAAAGATCAAAATCTTTCTGAAATTTGAGAGGGAAAGAAATCTATTTTGAAATCCACCTGTCAAGCATTCGTGCCATGTGGGATCTTGAAGACTAGCAAAATTTTCGTTGGATATTAACCTGAATAGGCTCCTGGGAGATGCAGGAGCAGCCTCCACTGCCTCTGAGGCATTTGGGCATCTCTCCTTCTGGACTTCGGGAGCTGTGAAGCTTTATCGTGGTACCCTGTATCAGGATCATGACATCCAAAGGAATATGTAAAATAATAATCTTGTACGTGTTGTGGTTCAGACAGGAAACACGCACGACCCTTTCTGGAACAGTAAAACATTTTCCTGATGTCAATTCCCAAATAATGAAAATGAGGAGACAATTATAACGAGCTTTTCAAAAATAAAGTTTTTGTTGTTGTTCTTGTTGTGTAGAAATCTCTGGCTGCTATCTCTTGCAAGAAGAGAAATAAGACGGATGGGGTGTAAAGCCAAGAACAGATAAAATTGACTGTATGATGAGAAAAGTCTGTTCACAGGTTCGTAATACAGCTTGCTTAATTAGATTACAGCCAGAAAGTATCATCCAGGATTTAAATACCAGCAAATAAAGTATTTTTGCTGTTAGCCCACTGGCCCACACAAACCATAATGCATAGGACGTGCTGAAATTCTGTTGACACCAGCAATGTGCCCCTTACTGTTTGCAGGGCACTGGTGACACATGGTAAAACACATGCGAACTGCACTGCGTAGCCAATACAGTGCATGATCAACACTTGTAACAACTGGCCAAAACATCTTTTTATGCAAGTAATTACATTTGTCCTGTAAGCGCCACTAAAGTTTTGAAATTTTAATCAGAATGTCAGGTTTTGTTGAAAATCATTTTCCATAAAGTGCAAGCCACCTACTCCTTGGTGGACCTGCCTTTCTGTAAGTTGTTCCCAGTGAGTTTCCCTCTATGGTCTTTGGAAAAGGGATTTTGGTTTTTGTATCTCTGTAGCACTGGTTGCTAATAATTAGAGTTGGTTTTAATACTTCCTTGTGATTACGCTGTGGTAAGGCCAGCTACATATTCATAAGTGGTAGATTTAGAGGTCTCATACCAAACATGCTTGAGATTTATTTAGCTGAAATGCTAAACAACTAAATTTAAGTTTTTAACTAGAATAATGAAAAAGTAAGAGGCCTACATTTTCTGTGGCCATAGAAATTGTAGTTCGAGCTCTTCTTTTTTCCTGTCACTTTGCTTTGGTATATATATATACATATATATATATAGTGCAGCACCCTAATTTGAGGATTGACAAATTAATTCTGTGATTGATATGCATATTTCGAGTGAGTTGCCACCAGAATGTAAGCTGCAATGCTATTCTGTTCTGCATCTGCAGTTTGCAAGTAGAGGCAGGAGAGGAACATGCTCCAGCCTCAGAGTATCTGGCAGGCTCCTGCAGTAAAAGTCATGCAAGGTGGAGTTTTCCTGCAGCAAAGTTAAAAATGTCGCTGGCGAAGTGGCACCCAGCAGAGTCCCTCTGAGCCTGGGTTGCTCGGAGCATTAGGCTTAGGAATGAAAGTAAATCATCCTCAAAGAAATGGGTGTGGAGATGGGAACAGGGAGGTGAGGAGGCACAGGTCGGTGCTGCTTTCAGCAGATGCCAGCTGGAGCAGAAGGAAGGACGTGAGCGTCAGTCCTCCGGGCAGTTCTGGATGCAGCTTGCTACACCCCACGCCATAAGCCAAACCCGGCTGCAAAGCCGACGGCCCCATCTCAGAGGAAGTGCTCACAGCAGATGTGCCCAAACAGTGCCCAAAAGGTGACGGCCCCAAAAGAAATCAGCAAGCATCTTCCAGCTTTAACTGAGCCTCATTCAGACGTGTTTGGCTCCTGCCTTCCCTCGCTCCGAGCTGTCTGCCCAGGTTTGTTCCAAAGCCCGTAACGTTTGCTAGCTGCCTGCCAGCAGCAGGGCCTTCTGTGCGGGTCGTTCTCAGGTGTCTGCGATGTCGGGCAACAGCAAGAGCAGTACTTCTGCTGGAGAAGGGCCTCCTGAGAGAAGGGCTGTAGCTTCCAACTGCAGCACACACAGAGCTTTCCCCAGCACTACTGCTTTAAATGTTCAGTGCTTCTTGGCAGCGCCTTGCTTAAACTTCACCTGTGCCTGCCTTAAAATCAGTGGATGAAATGCGTGTTATGCTGCTCAGTTGCCGTGGCAGTTACAGGGATGAAGTTTAGTTTAAGGTTGATTTGAACGCTCAGGCTGCTCTGAAGGCATGTCACTCCTCATCCATCCCATGTCACACACGGGATAATGCTTGTGACATGGGCTGTGTCTGCTAGGAGCGCAGCAGCACCGAGACGTTACAATCGTTCCTTCTGACGAATGAAGCAGTCCGTAAAAAAAAAAAAAAAAATAAATAAACTGCCTCCAAATTGTCAAGACTTCCGTGCTTCCAGAGCCTTGCAAAAGGCCCGGAACGCATGTTGGTACCCCATCTGACCTTTCTTCTAGCTGTCACAAACCGAGGAGTGAAACATCTGACTTCCGTGGTAATTCAGGGCAGAATTATGATGTTTCTCACGAAAGCTGTACATCAGTGTGCAGAGCTGCTGTAGCGCAGGGGGTTACACAACTTCCGAGACCGTACAAATTTTGCATTTTCAGAAAAAGGCTGTGCTAAATAGAAAGTCACTGGAGTTGACATAGCTTAAGTCTGCTTTAAAATTTTCCATGAAACAGTTTCTGCAGTAGTTTTTTGAACAATATTGTTCTTTCAACAAAAACTATTCAAGCGCTTGTTAAGAAAAATAATTCTTTGACCAAAAATGCTCAGTTGTCAAATGTTGTCTTGGATTTCTTTTTGCTAGAGCATTTTCTTTTCATAAACGCCATCACTGCCACTCACCTGCTGTAAATAAATCACTGCCTGCGTAAAGTTGAGACAGTTCTGCTTCAGCCTGTTTTGACTGGAATCGGTAACAGCGAGCTGTCTTCCAAGCCTCGAGAGCCAGGTGCAGGAAGGAGTGGTAATTCTGGAGTTACAGTTCTTGGGTTCTTTCGAGTGCTTTATTCAAGCCTCATTTGGAGGGGAATATTGACCTATCTGATGAAAACCCGATAAAAAGCTGATGATTCTTCATCTTCCTTACACAGTGCGGCTGCCATCCCTTCTCACTGTCAGCGAGACTTCAGCCAGGCAGGGAGGAGCTTTTCCTCTGACATTTTCTGTCTCTTAGGAAGTGGAAGTTGGACTCCCTTTTATTATAATACAGCAAAGGTTAATTTGTTTTAGGCTTAAGGGAACAGAAATTTGTTTGATCAATTTTCGTTCATCACGTCAGTGGTTAGAAGCCGACTATTTGGAGGATGCTGTAACATGAAAGGCAATTCCTTTCCTTGCTGACCTCCGTTTCGGCTGTATGTCAAAGCCAGAGCTATTTTTACATATGGTGCCTAAAATCTCTGTGAAGATGAACTCCCCTTTCCACGTGCCAACTGTTAGGAGGCTTAAATCAGAGGCTGTCGGTAAAGTTTCATCCATTCAATATGAGAAAATAGAATGGCTGTACAGCTGCGAATATCTCTCTCTCTGATTTTATTATTGATTTTTTCCAAAATGTATTTAATTAGAAGTCTTAGGTGTAATTGAAACTGAATTGGGGGGGGGTGAAAACATAGTTTTCTTGAAGCAACTTAGAAGTAAATTAGTGGAAGTGCGTGTTTTGGATTCCTGCTTGTTTTAGAGTCAGTACTCTTCTCGTGACACCTGCCTCTGTAAATGCAGACATAGTACCATAGGCTTCTTAGAGAGGGCTGGCTAATAACTTACTCCTGCACTTTTAGATTTCAGCACACAGTAAAAATAAACTAAAAAAATATTCCCTACCAAGCATTACTTATAGGGCTAAGACAGTAGAAGTTTAAGTAGAAATTTAAGAATTCTTCGAGTATGTGTGAAAACATATGCGGACATAAAGGGATGCCAGGGAAGAGCAGTCTTGTTTGTTTGTTTGTTTGTTTTTAACCTTTTTATTTCAATAAACAATGGAGACTTTGTTTGTATACAGTCAGTACAGGAACACCTGCATAATACATAATGTGGTTTTAATTTAATTTCCTAGGTGTCTGAGCAAGTTTCGCAGCATATTTTACATTGGGAATTGCTTCCATATTCCTTTCCTGGCTTAACCACCCGCAAAACCTGGCGGCAGCCTGTGGCGGGGCTGCAAGAAGTGGGTCCCCAGACGGGCAGCTCCGACGTCTGGCTCCAGCATCAAGCCCTGAGCACAGGCCCGTCCTCCATGGATGTCCTGGAACAGATCACGAAGAGGAGAAGGAGAGGGCAGACTACACCAGAACACCAAACCTGCTGGCAGAGGACCACTGTGTGAGGCTCTGGGACGGCTACCAAGTGGGAAATGCAGCGACAAAAATGCCCAGCCCTAAGGGCAGAGGGGGAAGGATCAGTTCCAGCTCCAGAGGTGCTGCTGCCCGCTGCTTTGCTCCTGGCGCCCTCCGAGAGAAGAGAGCCGTCACTAGGATTGGTGCTGAGGTAAGGAGCCTGACTTTTTTTCTTATAAATGATGTGTTTCAGTAATGTGTAATCACTCCAAAGCAGGACAGGAGCACTGCTGGTACTCTAAGAACACAGAAGAACCCTCAGGGCTGTGAGGCGGGCACAGCGCGGTTACTTTGCTGAGCCTCGTGGCCTTCTGCTGCAGCCGGCAGCTCTCTGCAAGGCCCGGCGCTGGCTTGGGAGCAGCTCTCTGCAAGCCCAGCGCTGGCTTTGGCGCTGTGGTTTCGCGGTGACTCCTGCTCTACTCCAGTGCTCCCCTGCGCACAGCATGGCCAGCTGTATGGTGCCTCATGTTCTTGTTGGGGAGTCGCTCTTCCGTTCACTGCTTTACTGGAAACTCACTCTGAGAGAAGGTTGTGCTGCTCCTTGGTAGCCAGACAACGGAATTACTGATTGCTGTCTCTCTCAACACAAACAGTCCCTTTGCATGAGTAGAAATGGGGTCATGCAGTTATACGATAGGCTTTCCTGTAGAAGCATGGCATCTCTCCTCCTAGACAATCCTCTTTTTGGTTTCTTTTTTTATCTTTTAAGGAAATGAAGAGGAAACAATTTGTCCTGTAACAATACTGCAAAAAAGTAACAGATATACCAGTATGCTGGTACAGTTTTGTAGAGTGAATGATTGAGTTCGTTACAGATTATTTGGAATTGCAAAAGGGGGAGTCCATGTTTTAATTAAAATGGGGGTGGTGGCAGGACGTCACTGTCACAGGCTCTCTGGCCATATTCGTATCCAAGCCTAGCACACTTACAAGACTGCATAACAGATGAGAATTTGTGCATTATTGTATTTCTTTGAGCAAGGGAAAACTTCTGTGGCCTTTCATTTCACCTATTTTACACTTCTGTGTGTTGGGGCAGGCATTCTGCTATCTGTTTTCTCAGTATGTACAGTTGACTTCTTTTTGTATAGAGCGTTGCTGTTGGTGAGACTTGTTATTCTTCAGTGCGTTTTGTGTTTTTTTTTTGAGTTAGATCATTTTGTTAGCATTGTTTAGTGGCACGACACATTTATTCTGATTTATAACGTTCATATTTAGATGCTCTTCACAGCCCCTCACAGTTCTGTATCCCACTTTGTTACTACCACCAGCGAGTGCATCTGAGCACTTTAGCTCCAGGTGTTTTATGCATTAATACAGAATGGTTCATCAACATGAGAGTAGTAATTTTGTCTTACCAGCCGAGTCAGTTATTTCATTAACATGGTCACCCTCATATAACCTGCAAATTGGCCGCAGTCCTGGTTTTGATTTTGTTGTGTTGACTTTTGATCCATCAGTTTAAGCAGAAATGAGTACTCTGCTACCAGCGCAGAGAAATGCTGTTCCTCGCTGCTTGTTTGTCTGCGTGTGATGTGGTGAGCTGCAGAGAGCTACCAGTAAGCCTCCTGAACTGGGAGAAGCCAGGTTTGGGCCCGGCATTTCCTGTGGCTTCTGTGTTCTTCCTTGCACGTGCATTAATTTCTCTTCTCCACAGCTTGTGGGTTTCCAACTGCTGTGTTACCTTCGATGTAAATTTCACTAATACATGTCAGGACTTCTGTAGTAATGTATTAGGAACCATATGCTGATTCTTGTACCTCAGGTATGTCGTAACTTCTGGGAATTTGTGTGAATGATACGGTATTACTTTTGTAGTAGAGGTGTTATTTCAAACCGCTTGACTAATTAGTAACAAATGATTAGAATTTGAATATCATTTCCCGGATTTTGCTCTGGGCAGACACACTGTTCTTAAGCCTTCTGTGTTTTATTTCCTGGAGGGGGTCAAATGCTGCTGGCATTCATTCTAGCTGCTCATTCTTCTGCCTTTCCACATACTTGGAAAAGCCACAATCAGGATTTCTAGGATTTCAGTTAACCCAGGATTTAATTTCAAGGCTTATTTAAAATTGTAATTGCTACGTTGTTTAGGCTGGTTCTTTTCTTGTTGATCTGTCAGTCTCAAACATTTGAACCTTGCACGCCTGCAGTAGGTAGAATATCTCTGCCTGCATGCCAAATAATTGTATTACTGCTTCCAGTTTGGCATTGTCTGTGATTTATTCTTGGCTAGATTTAGCTCACCTATGTATCGGAGATTACTATTTGTGCCGTAAGTTCATCCTCTTATTGTGATGCTTTCCAAAAGCACTAGTCACAAAAGCCAGTAATTCTTTCTTAGAGCCAAACAGGTTAAGTGAATGCTGAATTTGAATAGACCTTCCAAACTGAGTTCATAAATCTATGAAAAAAAGAAGTTGCTGCTGGTTCTGTACCTGAAGACATCCATTCTCTGGAACTATGGCAGGAAATACGAAGTACAAAGAGGGGATGCAGCAGTACTGAGGCTGCTGCTATAATACACATTGCTGTGCCATGCTGTGGGGTTCCATGCTTTAAAGCATATTGAAAAATTAGAAAGATTTCAGGAAAATTGTGACAAAGAATGAATCAAGGTCTGAAAAACATGATTTTACAATTACAAGCTTGAAAGTAAATCTGAAGAGTTGACTATTGCCTACGAGCACCTGCATGAGGAAGCCTTCTGATGGCATCATGATCCTTCAATCAAAGGTACACCATGAGCTGATGGCAAAAGCAAAGCTGCCCCAGAAAGACAGTGAGAATGTTTGTCATTTCTGGTAAGAGTGACCTACCTAGAAGCGACTCAGATTCTCAGGCATATGCATTTTGTCTGTTTATTTTTAATCAATATTTAATCGCTTTTAAAGCAAACCTAGTTTCCCATTATTTTGCATTTCAGGATTGAGTTCTTGGTGTCTAATAAAGCATAAGCTCATACAGTAGTTTTTCTCTCAACTGGAGCACTAATAGGAGTGTGTCTGGTTACTTAATTTCTTGATGTTGGTGGCTACATATTAGCATTTAGACCTTTGTCTTCATGTCAAATGTGATTGAAATCAATCAACCATTTGCAAAGCTGTTCATGGTAGATAGGCTTGCAAATACAAACATATCTGGTGACATTAGCATCATTTCCTAAAATAAAAAAAAAGAGAGAGAAGATACAGTAAGGCTTCAAGGGGTTTATGCGTGATGCAAAATGGTTTGTGGTGGTATATTGCCATGCAAAATTATTTTACTGATACTTTAGTTTGAAAACATAGTAATTTAAAACTTTTAAGTAGTTAACCAAGATGTTCACTTTTAGGATAATAATATCTGACTCAATCTTTTAAAGTTCCTCTGATTGAGAATATAGATTTATTATTTTAAAATCTGCGAATGAATCCTTCATTGGCAGGTGTAATAGTGGTGATCGTTCAGGTGTTGTGTTTTATTTTATTTTTTGGAATAACTAACAGTGGTTGTCTTTAAATGATGTTGAAATGCTTCTCCTCAAAATTTAGCCTTTCAAACAGATCGACCGATTTATCCATACCAGCCTCAGCAGTGGTCTGTCTCCATGTTACATTTGACCAAGATTTGTTAAGAGTATCTCTGATTTGCTCTGCATGAAACACATGTTTGTGTGTGTAAGCATGCATAGCCAGGTAAGTTATGTACCAGAAATAAAAGTGTGTGTGTTTGGCAAGATGCACTTCTTTGATGCATGCAGCTTGTTTTGTAAGCCTACCATACACCAGCAGATTGTGGTTCATTTCTCGTGGTTATTTCAGTGTATTTGACAGATACAGTATCTTCTTAAAATGCTGCACTGAGGATGGACTGTGAGCATTCAAAATCTGAGCCAGACGACTTGCCTGAGATTGGTTAGATAAATCATGCTTTGGAGTGGTTATTTTGTGGCTTTGTTTGTTCTACTGTTAAATCTCTTCTCGTACAAATTCTTTCTTTATTGTTCAGGAGGATAATTGGTCTCTGATAATGTGACCATGAAATTCCATTTCCTTTCTTGGCCATAAGCGTGGCCAAATTTGAGTTCATTTTCAATGTTTTATTCATGTGTTTTTCCTAGTAATGTCATAAACTCTGTTCTTATTATTGAATCCAAATGGAGCAGGTGCATTTTCACTTAAAAACACTGTGAGAAGCGGAGATCGATTTCTCAGGAAGGTGATCAACCTTTCTGAGGGTTGGTTTATATCCACCACAGCCGCTCCTCAAAGGTTCCGAAACCTCTGTTGGTAGTCGAAAAAAATGATTAGTATACAAATATTGTTTCCTACAGATTGTAGCAGTGCTGCGATTCAAGCATCAATTATAGCAGTGCTATAAGGCATTTCTTTGTACCATCGCCCAGAGATTTACAAAGTTACTACCTGGAGATTCCTTAGGTTTTTAATCCTAATACCTGGGGAGAAAACATGCAATCCACACAGACTTCCAATCTGATATTTTATTAACGAGATTAAACGAGTAAGCTAAATTATACATGTAAATCAAATAGAGAACAGAGCAGGCTAATACGAAGTCAGCACATTAATCAATTTATCAAGTTGGTTTATTTGATATGCTGTGATCAGTGGTCTTTATATTCTTGTTCTAATGTGCTGCGTGCCCTCCTCCCATCCCTTGGAAAAAATCGTTTCCTCCCACTTCTGCTTATACTACAACAAAACGGGCCTAGTGAATAAGGAAAGAAAGGCATGGCAATCTGCTTGATCCTAGGATGCTTGATGTTTTCCTGCAGAACATCTTTTATAAAGAAAGCCATGAGAAGAGCTAGGGTGAAAAGTTGCTGTGAAATGGATGTGTGGTGGTTCAGAGCATCCTATGCGGAGCAGGCACCGACAGCCTCGGCTAAAACGGCACGGTGCACCTCGGGGGCGGCCTGCCGTGGGCTGGGGGCAAGCCCGTGCTTGAGGAACAGAACGAGGATGGCTCAGAGGAAGCCTGTGCAGCGGCTGCTCCAAGCAGCACGGAGCTGAGCAGGGACTGGCCAGGTTGCACAGGAGCAGGGCCTGAAGTGGCTTCACGGCAGAGTAAGGTCTGCCCAAGTGGCAGGAAAGCAGCAGGGACAACGGCACTGTAAACCAGTTAGAGGGGCTCCAGAAGACACCAACAAGAAAGATGGGTGGGGTATGAGTGTAGATCGGGTGAATATAGTTTGATTAGCCTAAAGAATTAAAGAATTATGTTTTTGATGAGCAATTTGAACATGGCAAGGTCTCCTATTCCCAATGAGTGTGTACTCCTTATTGTGCTTTAAAAAGAAGAAACAGATAATTTTTAAAATCCCATAATATTATAGTGTAGATGATCTCCTCCCAAAGGAGTGTAATTGATACTCCTGGAATTTTTTTATTTTTTTTTAATTTCTTCTATTTTTCTCATTCAGAAAATAGGGGGTAGAGTCCCTTGTTGCAATAATAAGGATAGGGTAGATTATTATAATACTGGGGGATGCTTTTTGCCCTTCCATCAGACCCACAACAAGGATTTTTATCATCAGGCAAAAGCATCCTAACTTTTCTGATGCCTCCCGCCCTGCATACGCAGTCTCTGCCCTTCCATCCTGCGAGGTGTGTGAGCTTTAGGAGCTTTTCTCCCAGGGCTGAGACATTTGTGAGCAGTATCAGAGGTTATTGAGACAAAATGCTCCCTGATGAGCAAATGAAATCCTAACGTGGAAGTATGATCTGGACTGTCAAGCACACATTCGCAGATTGTCCACACTTGTTAAGTTTTGACATACAGCACGTCCTGTCTGGTTCAAGTTATCAGCTCCAGCTGCAATAGCGAGGGATCCCAATATGAGCTGTTGTAAAATATGAATGTCTAGGTTAGGAAATTGGATTCGAACCTGCTCGTTTCAGTACTGACTGTTCTGCACATCTCCAGTCTGAAAAATATCAAAGGAGCAACTATGGCCGGTTTATAAGTTTAGAATATATTGCATATAAAAATTATTAGTTTCTTAAAATGACCTTCTGACAGCAGCAAGAACACACAAAACAACAAACAAAAAACCCACAACCTTTTGTGCACTCCCCTAACACTAAAACCGCTGTTTGCAAGCACTACGTCATGCTGTTTGGCTTCAGTGTCTTGACTAGTCTCAAGCAGGGAGAGTTGTAAACGCCTGCAACACAAACTCCAGATTTCCTTTCTGTGCTCCACTTCCAGACCAAACAGTGAGGGTGTTTACTCCCTGCAGAACAGTAGCCACAAGATGTACTTCATGCAAGGCTTGTCTCATCTTAAAGTTACTTCAAGTTACCTTTCTACATAACCAGCTCTGTTCCCTACCTTCGTGATTCAGAGAGCTCCAAACAGTTAAGAACAAACAAAAACCAACAAAACTTCTGTGCATATTTGGAATCTAGTTCTTTGCAGAGTTCTTCAGTATGAAGCTTCTTGTGGATGTTTTCAAACTGCACTCACTTGTATGCCTTAAAATAGGAAGATGTAGGCTGTTCATAAGTTGACAGTATTATCTATGTATTTGGCATCAATATTAGCGAGCTGCTGTCATTTGGCAATTATTTCCATAGTATACCATATGGTGAAGAAAATGTTTTCATTCACCCACATATGACTACACTTTTACTGATAGCCTTGTACTGCGTGCAGTCTTATCCCACAGAGGATTGGTTAAGCCAACCAAGAACCTAAAGAGGCACGTGTGCTTCTGTCAGGCAGGAGAGCCTAGATGTCAGAACGAGGATCTTGAACGCGAGTAGAATTTCCATGCTTCTCTCGTGCTAAGAAAGCTGATTTACAAAGCCCTGGGTCAGTACTGCTCTTCCTGCTGCCTCTGTAAACGCTAAAGAAGAAATCCTTCCACTCTTTTTTTTTCCTGCACTGTTGAGTTTCCCTGCTTGAACAATGATGGATGTAAGATGGAAATGACTTATGCCTCATGGCTTTCAGTGTGTATCACTGTGAGTGTAGCACATCTTTCCACTGCGATGGGATGGGGGGATGTGGCACTAGTCAGGTCTCAGACATGAGAGAATCCGGAGAAGTGACATTACGAACGCCTTGTGCCTGAGAAAGGTATAATTAGAGCTTGTGTTTTATAAATAGGCACCCATAGATTCATTCCTCCTTTGAGAATTCTTTATTATATGCATTTTTTTGATGTTGAATATGGGCTGGGCTTGTTCTGCAGCCGAGTTCTATCAAGTTAAATACTCAGATAAGATGACTCAAATCTCAGGATATTAGAGCCCATTTGTTCTGGTGCTAAAAGAACGACTTTTTACAGCTAGTAGGTGCTAGCGTATATGATAGTACACCAGGATTCTTGCCATTTTTTAAGTACAGGAAATAATTTTGGAGAATATTTTACTGAGCACTTCTGTACATAGTCACATTCTGGGTTATGCAGAAAATGGAAAATGCATTTTATGGAAATTTCAGCATTTGCTTTCAATTGTGCTAGCAAAAACCACCCACTTTAGTACATGATTTCTGAGGTTATCTGTGGAAGAGATGCTTATTTAAAAGGAAATTTCTGTTAATTTCAATACTTGACAAAATCACTATTTTCATTTTTATATACAATATTTTTTAAAAGTAGATGGTTGAAAAGAGCTATACAAACTTTTTTATTTAAAAATATGAAAGTTGTGTGGCTGCATTTTCTGAGGTTTATCCCATTCTTAACTTTCTCTGTAACCTCCCCTTTCAGTTGGAATTTTCAGAGAATGCATTTTGTGGAACATTTTTGCATTGTAACTGATGATCCACTCGAACCCATCCAGACGAGCTCTTTTACGTAGCAATTCTGCAGAACCATCACAAATTGCTCTTTGAATTCTAAAACTCAAAAATTATTTGGGTGCTGTGGGTTGTTTTTTCAAATTTTAGGCAACTTGGAACATTATAAAAGGTTGACTTGTAGCTGTATACTTATCTGAAGATTTTGCAGAGCAATGCAGTGTTGTCCTTACTTACGTGATGTTTTTGTACTAGCAGAGAGGGGGAAAAAAAAACAGAAATATCAGAGAATATTAGGACAATACCTGAGAATATTAGGACAGTAGGCTGTTGCTAATCTTTTATTTTTTTTACCTAAAGATTTTCAATTAAAATTTGATAACTAATGCTACCTCTGGGAATGCTTTATTCATCACCTGGCAGTTTCTACTGTTTTTTGGCCACTGTAAAATTGTTTCAAAATTCCAAAGCATTTGTGAATTTAGACACAAAATACAACTCTGGAAATATTAGCTAAGTAGCTAAGTTTGTTTGTTTGTTTTCTGTTTGTTGTTTTCTGTTTATTGTTTTTCTTCCAAGTTGTTCCAAATATCCCAAGTTTTCCAAAATACGTATCGTCTATTCAGAAAGCAGAAACAAATTTTTTGTTACCAGGGATGGTGTCATGACAGTCCTCAGGTGACCATTCAGAGACAGTGTATGACCTTAAGTCATTTGGCAACTAGGTTGAAATTCTTGAATACTTTTCAAAATACGTATCTCATAAACAAGCAAATCACAAAGTGAAATAATCACAGAATGGCTGAGGTAGGAAGGGACCCCTGGAAATGATCTGGTCCAAACGTAGCACAGGATGGCATCCAGGCGGGTTTTGAATATCTCCAGAGAAGGAGACTCCAGAAACTCTCTGGGCAATTGTACAGATGGAAATTACCCATCCGATTCTCACAGAGCTCTGTGTAAAAAGATTTTGATGTAGTTTTGTTAATGATTTTTGATCATTAACAAGACTACAGGGCAGAACGCCTCCCATTACCGCAGTGTGGTTGTTTCAGAAGACCAGAGGTACCTTGGAAATGCCACTGGCGTGGATGCTGCTGAGGACCTGAAATACAACACGCGTGTTTCCAGCCAACGTTACAACATGAAGAAATAGTCAACTCCTTGACCAACTCAGGGGCTATGAGCTGCTGGTCGTTCTGTCCAAAGAACACAGGAAAATGAAGCCCCCCGGAATTCACTGTGACCAGGTATGAAAAAGAATCTGATGGAACCGGCAGAGTTCACTGAAAATCAGCTGCCTGCCAACCACCCGCTGTGCCGCGAGAGGGGCTTCCAGGAACAGGTTCTTGCGCCCAAGTGCGGTGCCTGGGTCCGTGCAGAGCAGGCAGGGTACCGCGGTGCTCTGCCCGCAGGATGGCTGAATTGTTAGCTCTGCTCTTGATGAATGCTACCTTCAGGATGCTGATCAAACACACCAAGTCTCTCGGAGTTTTTTCCAGCCATTCAGCTTCCATCTTTTGTCACTAGCATTAAGACAGTTCAGGAAAGGAAGAAACAAAAAGGCAAGTGTGAAGTCTGTGCACCAGTCTTGGATATCTGTGCAAACTGTTAAACAAGTACTTGCAAACAACAAATACATGTAGCTTTTCCAAATGACTCTACACAAAAATACACTGCTGAATCACGGGAAATATCATATGGCCTCACCGCTAGTGTGTGAAGTACCTCGCTCCTCGAGGTGAAACGAACATGCTACACTAGCCGAATGGCATTCACCGTAAACTAGCTGAAGTGGCAGAGTGTGTCTGTGTCCCTGTGTCATGTCCCGTCCTCCCCCTCCCACCCCGGAAATATTTTTTTCTGTGTGCGTGTACAGCTGGTATGAGTTTATTTTTTTTCTGCAAGCTTCCTGGACTTGGGGGGAGGTGAGGGAGATTCAGATGAAAGAATTTAGTCTCTGGAGCAACCCTGATTGGCATAGCTGCTATTGACTCCTGACCTGCTCTTTTTCTCCATTGTCTGCAACTAGCATGAGAGCCAGGGAACGGGAATCCAAGAGTGAAAAAAAAATATCTTGGCTATTGTTGATTGAGGTTTATGTGATCTTCCGTGAAATTAATAGAATGTTATTGAGGAAATGTCTTTTCTGCTTCTTATTTAAGGAGGAGCAAATTATTTGATTGTTCATTAAGGTCAAGTAAAAGCGACACCATGTGACTCATTAAAGATTGCAGAGCTCTCCCTAAAATTAGATCTCGACTATTATATCACATCTTTCACTAGATGATCTGAGTACTTAATGCATCAAAACACTTAAATGGCTTCTCCCGGTCCCATGTGGTTACAGGTCTTCCTCTTCTCGATACCAACATGACATCTGCAAAAAGCATCGCACCTTGGAAAGGCCTTTCCCCCAAAGTCTAAGAAGTGTCGCTGAAGATCAGAGATACACTCCTAAGTATTCTGTCCCAAGTACTTGGAAAAAGATTGATGAATTTGACGAATGTTGTCAGAGCAGCTGTAATAGGAGTATTTTGCATATCAGTTACACTAGGAGCCACATTGCACTGGGGACTGCAGGTCTGCAAGGTAGGGGGCTGAGCTCCTGGATCTATACTCTTTTGTTTGTTTGCTACAGAATAATGGCATTATCCACTTCGGGTGCTTAGCTCACTTGTTGATAGGAAGAGCAGAAAGACAGCCTTGAGAAACATTTTTTTCCCCCAACAAACAAACAAAAAAACCCACCTTCCCCTACCCAAAAGGTTAACCTGAAAAGTAGTTTAGTGGGCACTGATTTGGGAAGTAGTGGAAGGGACTATTTTGCAGCAGAGATGAAGGATTATACTTGTATTACACTTGGGAGACTCTGAGCAATGGGATGGGAGCCATGCGAAGGAGATGGCTGTTTACCTGAAAGCAGCCTCTGGTGGTAGAGCCGCTGGCTGACGGTGGCTGTGTGCGCATGGCGGTGGGTGGCATGGGCCAGGCCTGTGTCAAACAGCCCCTCGTCAGCAATGGAAATGTACGGTTAGAGGCTGTCCTGCGGGGAGATCTGCTTCTGAATGCGCAGCGCTGCGTTGGAAATTATCCTAGCAGCGTTTCTGATACCCGACGTTCAACCTGTGCATGCAGGAGGTTCCCAGCGCCGCCTGAGGGGCTGCGGGCAGTGCTGTCCGAGGGGCTGTGCAGGGGCCGTGGCAGCGCAGGGACCCGTCTCCTGGAGGAGCTGCATTTGCTGTTAACAGGCACTGCCGGGTTCTGGGGGTAGCGCTGAGGGCGCGTCCTCCATGTCCAAGCTTTGTGAGCCGGTCTCTCCCACTCTTCCCTTACCAAGGGGACGGCAGGGTCGCGTCCTGCAGGAGGAGGGGAAGAATTCCCTTCTGTGTACGTGAGTGCTCCTCTGGCAGCTGGGCAGGCCTGCTGCAGCGGGGTGCAATGACGAAGGGCAAAGCATCCAGGGGAATTAACGCGCGTCCCTCGTAATAAAGAGCCCTGTCGGTGTCGTGACTGTTGTTGGCCCAGATGTTCACCAGGCACGCCCTGCCCTAACGCCCTGCCCTCACACCCGGGAGCAGGACGGAGCGCCGCACCAGGAGCAGGGGGAGCGCCGCGGGAGCCCCAGCACGCCGCCCCGGGGGTGGCGGCGCTCCAAGGGGCAGCTCAGCACGGACGGGGCCGGGCGCGCGGCGCGTTCCCGCACGGCCCTCGTGGCGCCGCGGGACCACGTGCGGCTCCTGCGGGGAGCGAGGGCGGCGGGCTCGGGCCTGGCGGCCCCGGGGCGGGGGGCAGCGGCCGGGCCGGGCCCAT
>CM021704.1:30261119-30332481 GCA_011074415.1 Stictonetta naevosa | reverse complement strand
GGTGCCCCCCGGTGCCGCAGCGCGGAGCCGCCGGCCCGGCCCCGGTGCGCCCCGAGCCCCGCGGGCACCGTTATCTTTTCGGGTCCTAACTTTTATTTGTACTTTCGCACAGCGTTGCTATAGTTACGGAAAGCCACATTTTCCCCTGATTTTGAGTGCGGTCGCGGGGGGCTGAGCCGCCGCGTTCGTGGCGGTCCCGTTCCGGCGGCAGGAGCGTGGAGCCCCGGGCGCCCGGCTGGGCTCGGTGCTGTGCCTGCCCCTCGGCTCCCGGCCTGCGGGGAGGCTTAGCCCTGTGCGTTTTTAACGACTGTAAAATGCGATGTGAAACAGCGCAGGAGGTATTTTCAATAGGAGTTTGGAATCGTTGCGTAGCCAGTCAGCCTGCCTCTGCTGCAGTAGCTACTGAAAATACAGCAGATGTCTATGTAGGGCTGCTGACGGGCGTTTTGTATGTGTACCTCAGTTATACTCTGTATTTTGAGATGTCCTGAAGTCCTCGTGCTTTCTGTCTGCGGAATCAGGGAATGAAGGAAATACAGAAAGAAGACTGCCTTACTTGTGTTGTTTCAGATTTAAAGGTTGCACAGAAGGTACCTCGGGGAGTTGGCAGGCACTCAGGTGCTCAGCCAGTACTGAACGTTTTTAGGACGTATTTTTAGAACCACCTTATTCAGATGTTGTACAGGTGCTCTAAAGGTTTCCTCTTGGTGGCTTTCCGCTAGAATACACGCAGTTTCCTAGGCCTAGGATTGTGTCTGAAACTCAGCATCTGTGCCACTGGATAGGTTACATAAATGAAATGGGAGCTTTAAGATTAAAGCATTGCTGTGGTCTCACAAGCGAGGGAGAATATCTGTTTTGTGAAGAGCTGTTGTTAAAAGGAGCATGAACATTGCTGCTTAACTCCGGAACAAAGCAATTAGGTGGTGAAATAACATGGGGGCTGTATCTGGGTGGTGTTTTTTCATTCTCTTGCTCTGTGATTAATTTCTTTCATTTCTTACGCCTTTCGTAGGCTTTCTTTCAAATAGCAGCTCGTTTCGTTTTCAGCTGGGAATGCAACTTGGAGGGGGGAGTGGAGGATGCCTACAGGAAGGCACCTTCCAAAGAGAGTAGGGGAGATGGGCAGAGCTGCTCGTCGTGTATCTCAGGGTGCGCATCGGCGCTGCTCCTCCTGAGTTCTTCCTCACCGGATCTCTGCAACTTAACATGTAGAAATACATAGGAAAAGAAATGCTATTAGTATCCTCGTTATTGGAAGTTGGCTGTTTATTTAGAAGCAAATTCTGGTGAGCTGGATAAAGTAGTTTCGGGGTTAAAAGAGGAGTGTTTTCTTCCAGCTCTGTAGCCCTCTGGATTTAGCTCCTCTCGGTTTCTGTACGCTGCAGCATCCGAAGTTGGCTGCGTGCAGTAGGTCCCTGCCTCCTACTGCAAGATGGCCATCGGTGCCTTCCTGCTGCCATGTGTTGATTCACCCCGCAGCGCCGGCTTCTCCGCTCCCGCTCCTTGCTGCTCTCTGGCAATGAGGGCTCGGAAAGTGACCTCCTTACCTATTGCAGATCGCACAGCGCTCCGCTTAAAGCGGCTGGCGTTCTTGCTTCAATAATTAATGCTAGAAAAGGGGAGCAATTCACGTGGCTTTCAGTCAGCGTTTTGCTGGCCGAAAGAAGATCGCGGTGATTTACGAGATGCACATTTGCGTTTACACACACCCCCTGGCCGGGCGCATCCCGTGCGGTGCCCTCGGCTGTGTGCTGACCCGTGCGGTGGGCTCTGCGCCCTGTGGGGACACGGCTGCCTGCGTCAGGCCTCTGTGCAACTTGCTGCGAGCCACAATGTGAGGGCAGGGAGCGCGTGGCACCTCTCAGTGAGCACCGTGGGAGGCTGGATGTGCCAAGCCCCAGCCTCAGTCCTCGTGACCACTTTCCATCATCTTCACTGAAAATGAGGACTAACACCTCCTTTAAGAGCGGAGGTTTCCAGGTAGAGCTTCCACATGATAACACGAGGCACATAAACCGTGCGAATCCCTTGCCTTACAACAGTTAACCTGTCGAGCCCACGCAGCACCAGCATCGCACCACATCCTCGCAGCACCGCCGAGGTGCGCCCGGCCCCCGCCGCGCTGTGCCATGCGCACCAGCAGGCAGCGGTGCGAGCAGGCTGAGCTCCTTCAGAGGCCCGGGGTGGTGTTTGCCATGGAGCGCCCCTCGTGAATGTCTCTCTAAGGAAATACATCCTTATGCAAGGCGTTCTTTCTGATGATGAGCTCTTTCTGTAGCCTTAATAATTAAAAACTGGGTCTTTTTGTTTGTTTTCAGTCTGTGTTTGGTGCATGCTGTCCCAACGCTATTTGTTTTACCAGTTATTGACATTTTAAGGAATTTTGTCTGCCATGCAGTTGTTTTGAATGACAAAATCATTTTAGGAAACGGCTTATTTTCAGAAGTATAAATTCTGTCCTGTACATGCTCGGTATTCTTCCTAGGTAATTGTCTAGGATTTAACGAGAAGTCATGAGGAAGGAGAGAGAAAGTTCTAAAAGTGTTTTTATTAAAACAATGGATTGCTGCGTGGTAAATTGCTAGGAGTGCAGTCAGCAGCCTGCCTTTTCAGAACCAGATTACTCTGGTGACCCTTTCAAAGACCTCCTGTGAAGAGAGGGATCACCCTCGGTTCGTGGTGTCTCTGGAGCACCGATAACCGACAACGCCGGCAGCAGCTGGGGAAGGGCGGCGTCGTAAGGGAGCTGACAAACACGGAGCAGGCGGCTGAGAGCAGCCTGGGTGACGGCTTCGTTCCTGCGGGGCTGGGGCTGAGGCCAAGGCCACCTCTGCCCGCCCTGGGGTGGCAGTGAGGGCCCCCTGCCCCCAGAGGTGAGGGCACAATCTGGTCCCCGAGCTGGCGTTGCCTGGGCTCTGGCCGAGCTGTGCGTGTGGCCCTCTTGGCTTCACAGACCCAAGAGGATCGCCTTTGGTTACTAACAGCTCCTATTTACCTATCTGTGATGCGTAAACAGACCCCACTTAGAATACCTACAGGTACAAATCTGAGGATGATCAAAATGGTTTCTGGAACAAGCAGCCTCTTTTCCTGCATGTTATGTTTTTATAGCTCGGGGCTGATAAAAGCCAGTGTACCTGGTAGTTCTTTTGTATTGTGCAATCACAGGAAATTAAGTGTTAAATTTGACACATTTCTAAAACAACAGACTTCTCACTGCTGTGCGATTATGGAGTAATTTATTAAATGTATGCTGTGGAACACACTGAGCGGTGTGGACTATTCACTGTGAAGGCTGAAGCCTCCATCAGCTGGGTCAAGGCTCCCAAGGGCTCTGTGCTCCCCTCCTGCCATGGCAGCGGTGGCCGGGCTCTGCCACGCTGTGCCTGGCGCTGGGGAACCAGGTTCATTTCAAACCTGGCTGGGGACATCGGAGAGAAATTCCAGGTCAGCCTCGTTAACAGGCAGATAGAGCTCCACCCATGTTGTTTTTGACAACAACAGTCACTTTTGCCGCCCCGTGTGAATTGGGCCTGAGGTAGAGGATTTTTTTCTGGCCATAGGTCAGGAGGTTTGTGAATCCCCTGACACCGTCCCCCGTGAGATGCCCCCAGGCAGGCTGTGGAAGCGTGGGCTGGGTGGGCAGGCAGTGAGGTGGGTCGGGAGCTGGCTGGATGGCCGTGCCCAGGGGTGGTCAGGCAGCGTGGAGGCCAGGAACCAGTGCTGTACCCCGGGTGTCACCGCTGGGCCCGCGCCTGTTTAACATCTGAGTGGTCTGGGAGATGGGGCAGTGACCCTCAGCAGGGCTGCGGGTGACGCCACGCAGGAGCAGTGGCTGCCAGGCCAGGAGGTCGTGCAGCCGTCCCGAGGGACCTCACAGGCAGGAGAAGTGGGCTGGCAGGAGCCTCGTCAGCTCGGCAAGGGGAGGCGTGGAGTTGTTCTGCACCTGGAGGGGAACAGCCCCGGGCACTGGGGGCCGCCAAAAGGAGGGGTCGTGAACATTTGGTGTGACCAAATATTCGGAGCGGCTCTTGTTTTTTTACGTAAGGTTCAGGTCCTAGATTCATTTTTGGTTTTGTTTTTTCATTGCTGCTGTTTTCTTGGACGCACAGTGCCTTTACTGAAAAGTGAGTTCCTGCGTGCTGGCTACTCTCTGATAAATAAATGGGAAATTATACACTAGGCAGGGGTGTGAAGCTGCGTGTAAAGAAGTCATCACAGAAAATGAAATAAATTCTAGCAAAGAAAATGAAATCATTTACAGTAAACACCTCTCAAGTCCCTCCCAAGCTTGTGTCCGGAGGTGAGGTGTCACAGCATTGCAGCACAGGCTGTACAAAGCAAGGGGTTGCAGCTTTCTGTCTTGTAAACACGCTTCGGGGCGTGTTAATCGCTGTCAAGCTCACTGATTTCTTCATCACTGTTTGACTGGCCCAGGCATTTGCTGCGTGTTTTATGTTTGCTGCCCTCTTGCTTTCCCTCTGGATGCGGGTAATGGCCGTGTTTGAGCCACTTTGAAATCAGTCTGGTATGGGGACGGATTCTGTTCTGGCAAGAGCAGGTTGGCAGCTGCAGCATCCTAGCCCACGTCTCCAGCTTCTCTGGCTTTGCAAACATCCTGGTTTCCAGACCAGGCCTCCCCTTTCCCAGGAGGGTACACCAGTGTCTGACCGCAGGCACAGGGGATCCCTGGCCAAACGAAACCTTCCTGGGGCCACTTCCAGTTCCTGATGCTGCTTCCCCTGGCTGTGGGCATTCAAGAATGAAACCAGAGGTTTGTGTTCGTCAGCCTAGATTCCCTGGTGTGGGGGCTCCTTGCCAGTGCTCCTGGAGCTGCAAGTCCCACTGACTCGCATGTCAGTGGTCCTGAGGAACACCTCCCATTCTTGACCAGGTCAGTGAAGGTGCCCGTGTGGCTCAGGCGCCTGTGTCAGGCGGGAGGTGAGGCAGGCACTCACTCCGAAGCCGTTCAGGTCCTCGGGGCAGGGCTGTGGGTGCCTAATTCGTGTCTAAGTTGCTGAGTGGGGGGCAGTGACTGTTGGGCTTGGGAGTTCAGTGTCGCTTTTGCCTTCTCTTCCCACAAGAGCTGTTCTTCAACAGCAAATGGTCTTTGCCAAGGGAGCAGCAATGGTCACGGAAAGCTGGTGACACGTCTACAAAACGTTCTCCATCTGCTGTCATTCACATTACTGAGAAGTGGGCATTTGGAATGACAGTTTTGCAGTTTGAATAACAGAAGCCTATCAAGTGTGTATGGCATATTTAAATATCAAGTGACTCTACATATTCCAACATTACAGTCCCTCTGATGCGTGTCCATACACCAGTGTTGAATACAGTTGTGTGCAAGCATGTATAAATGCAGATTTGTCTTTGGGGGACAGGTCTGCAATAAATATGAAAAGAAATCATCTTTCCTTTATGATTGCAGAAGGTACATTTCTTGACTTCCATACTCTTTTGGTATTCCTGTGCAGTTCAGGATCATAAATTATTTGGCTGTGGGAAGCTTTGTTCCTGTTTCTCTGAAATATAGCTGTGTTACGTGTAGAGTGAGGTGCGCACACCTCCCTGTGAAATGAGGTTGGTGTTTGGGTAAGACTTGCACGTTCCGAATCTCTGCCAATTATTAAATAACCATATTATGGCACTTGTCTCTCATCTGTGCAGTTAAATAAATAAATTCAGAGTAAATTAAAATAATTTATCTTTTTAAGCCATTGTGAGTGTTTCAGATGTTACACAGAGGAAACAATAAAACGAGGAATCAGTAAGGAATGAGAAAAAGAATTTGGTCCAAAGAGCCGTTCGATGGAGGAAAAAACAGACTTCATTTCCTTTCTTTTTGTCATCCTGCACAAGAGGTGACCGCAGCCTCTGGCCCAGGGCAGCAAGCTGTGGGTTCAGCGGCCTTGTTCCACAGGCCACCAGCAACAAGCGGAGTTGGCTCCCCGCTGTCTCTCCTGGCTGAAATCTGACCCAGTGCTGTGCCTGGAAACTCAAACCTGTGCTGCAGCAGGCTCGGGGAACCACTCTGGAGACATTTCAGCGTTCTAGAGACGTGTATGGAGTGATGGTACAGAGGGGCTTACGCTCCATGCGTGAACGCGGGTGTGCTCCTGACGTAGGCTGCAGTGCCGCTGCTTGCAGCCAGGCAGGGCCCGGCGATGCTCCCGAGCACTGCTGTCAGTAGTTCTGCCGGCGTGGTGGTGCGTTGTAGTGCCCTGCAGTGTTGGAAGCACGTTAAACTATTTTAACACGGCAGGCCATCCTTTCAAAGGCGTTCTCGCCCTCTCTTGGACCCCCCTGCGTGTGGTAACGGAACTAGAAGAGAGAAGTTGGTGATGCTGGCACTGCCGCTGCGGCTCTACCCCCACGTGGCAGGGGTGTGAACGAGACGATCTGTGAGGCCCTTTGAAGCCAAGCCCTTCTGGGATTCTGTGAAGGCTTCCTGAGCCCCGGCCGGCCGGTGGGAGCCTGTCCCCACACCCCGCATGGCGCAGGGCAGGGACGGGTCGGACACAGGCCTCACGGCCCCCTCACGGCCCCCTCACAGCCCCCTCAGCCCCAGGGAGGTGCAGGCAGCGGCTGTGAGGGGCAGGGGCGGGTTGCTCGCCCTGCCGCGGCTCTGGCCGAGCTCCGCGAGGTGCCGCAGGCGGCAGTGGCAGCAGCAGGCGGCTCTCGGCTCCATCTGGGGCCGGCGCTCATCGCGGGCGGCTGGGCCGGTGCTGAGGGCTGCCTCACCCTGCTTCAGCTGTGCGTCAGAATTGTCTGGAAGGGCAAGGAGCAAAGACAAACCTTTGTCTCCCTGTGAGAGTGCTATTCCTCATGAGGAACACGGGGAGAATTTTTTGTTAAATAACCCTCTGTTAAGGCTCTGCCTGCTGGCAGAGGTGGGGGTAGTCTTCGGAGTCCTCTTCGGTTCTGGCTCTCTTTCAGCCTTTGAGAAGAGATGATCAGTACGAAATCCACGTACTTGTGAGAACAGAAAGGTCCCACTCAGAAGCAGAGGAAGTAGCTACGAATTTGTAAATTTTCCCCAACTCAGCCCAGACATCAGCTCAAGGTTCATGCTAATGCAGCGATGTGCTTATTCAAGTTACAGGCAACCAGGGCAGCCCCTCCCCTGCGTTTGTCTGTGGGTGTGTGGTCACACGCATGGCATAGACCGGTGTGTGCTGGGTGTGCAGGGACACCCCCAGGGAATGTCCCCGCGTGCAGCCTGGCAGAGGCCGGGTGAGCACAGCTGGCCTCGTGCTGCGGGGCTGCTGCGCCCCGGCGTCCTGCCCAGCCGTACCAAGCACCTCACGCCTTGGCGCTACCATACCAGGAACCACCGGGCTAACTTCTGTGTTTCAGCTCCGCAGATAAAACAAGACCTTCTCTCACCACATGCGCAATTCCTTTCCAATATTACAGTTGTCAGAGACCCTAGCACAGGCCGGCTTCATTAGTGCACTGCATTTGCATGCAGGTGAACATGGACGACAGGCCCAGTAAAACGATCAGCCCTCCCAGCAGTGTTTCTTGGTACTCTTCTGTAGTTCTTCCATACACATAGCTGCACATGGAGCTGCACATGGAGCTGCGCATGGAGGTGTCTGCAGCAGCTCTAGCTGTGGCTCTGGTTTGGCACAGTGCACTACTTACAAAGCCGGTAGAGACTTGATGGTCAGCATGGCCCAGCACTGAGTTCAACCTGAGGTTTGGCCGCTTTAACTACTAGCGGTGATTCTGCAGTTTCTGAGCATCTTCAAGCTTATATTGTCTCTGTCTTGGGTGGTTGTGGGCATGCACACCAGGGTGGGAGGATTATGTCACTGTGCGCAGACAAAGTTTGGATTTTTATACCTGCAAAGCTCTTTCAAAAATACAAGATGAGCTAGAGCATGCTCTGTTTTATAACAGAAAAGCTGTCAATCTATTTTAAAAGATTTTCCCTTGGCAACAGCAGACAATCTGGTGGTCAGACAGCCAAACAGCTATCATTAGTCATGCATAATTAAAACAAAGAGAGTATCCAACTGTTAGCAGTATCAGTTTTGTCTTGGAAAATCTAATTAACATACAATACTTCTTGCAGAAATTTCCTGCAATTTTTCTTATGCAAACGTCAATGTAAATGAAGGAAATTATATATATTTATGTACAGCAGGCTGGATTTTTTCCATGTTTATTTAAATATACAGGAATAAGATATCTGTCCAGTTTAGTGCAGCATCAGTGATACGACGGTTAAATTTACATAACGCAGTTCTGTCAGAAGTATGCAGGAACCTTATTCCCTACAAAACATAGGCATACATAATTTACTGTGCAGTTGTATGCCTTTGATACTTCACTGGGTTCATGTTAAAAATGTTTTTAAACTGGGTATGATTCACCATCACAGAACTGCACTCGGGAACCAAGTCCTCCCCTCCTGACCAGCCGCCTTTCACGGGGCATGGACGTGCCTGCTGGGTTTATTCTGCGTGGGAGAGGGCGATGCAGATCTTGGGCCCTGGTTTCCTCGGGAGGGATTGAAGGCTTGTTGTGTTGCATCGCACGACTTCCAGGCTTGCTTCACGTGCCATTAGGTGCAGAGGGGATGGGGCTCCCTAGGGCACGTCGCGGGCAGGAGCTCCAGCGCCGTGGACATCGGTGGTGCGCAGGGCGGAGAGGTGCTGGGTGCTCGTGGATGGTGGGCAGTGGGAACCGTCGGGAAGCTGCATCACCTGAGTGTTGTAAGTAACCAGCTAAAGAAGAAAACAAGGCTCCAAACCACACTTGTGTTTCTTACTGAACAGAGATGGTAGCTTCTAGAGGCACGTCTAGAGGCACAGAGGCTTTGCTACCAGCTACAGACTCGGCGTGCTCAATTAAGCAGGAGTGACACTGAAGGCAGTTCTCTCCAAGGAAAACGTGATTGAAGAAGGGAAGAAGTTTCAAACAAAGTTCTTGATGATTTAACATGATTAAGGCGTATGTGAGCATGCAAAAAGAATTTGTGGCGGCATCCCGCCTCGCCCCAGCAGCGGACGTCCACAGCTACCCTGGGAGGCAGGGCCAGTGCCGTCAGGACTCGCCCCCGTGCTGCTGCCTGCCCCTTCCTCCTGGGGCCTGGCAGCCAGCCCTGGGCTGCTGCGTGGCTGTCTTTGGGTGTTCATGGTGATACCTTGCTGGTGCTTCCTGAGAAGGTGCTTGGCCATCCACCGGGCAGCTGTTCTCTCACAGGAAAACCCTTCAGTACGATAGTGTAATTTCTGGCTAAGGTAATAGATACACGGATACACAGGCACATGTAGGGTTCTTACGTTTGTTTCTTACAGACATAGTGATGGGTTTTCATGTTAAAGCTGTTAATTTGATGTAGAAGTTTATAGTTTCTCTTACCGATTAAATTGGAGCTCATTCCTCATGTCTCCAGCTGTACGTTAGGGCGAGCTCAGGCAGAAGGGAGCTCCGCCTGGGGAAGGATGCTGGGTGCTCGCGGTGCTGCCGGTGAGGGGAGGTGCCCTGCCAATGCAGGAGGGGATTGTGGAGGGGATTGTGCTGTGCTGCTGTTAAACACAAATTCTGCTGGAGGAAGTGAAGCAGGATTTTGCTAAACCATTTTTTCCCTTTTTTTTCCCCCCTCTTTCTGCTTGTCGATGCTCGCTGCCTAGACCTTTCTCTTCCACTTGTCTTCCTGACCTGTTGTAGAAAATGCTACGTGTTCCAGTAGGCTGTGTAAGTGGAAGAATAAGGTTCCTGGTGCAGCTGAGTGCATTTAAAATCCAAGTGGGTAGTCCAGTATGACCCTTGTGTGAAAACTCTTCAATGATTTTTTTTAGCATGTTTTAATAAGCCTTCTGCAGTGCTGAAATATCTATGAAAGAGCTTTTACCTCCATTTCACTAGTTCTGGGTTTTAATAACAGCGGTGAAGGTTTGCAGAGACAACATGTTGGAGCACTTCATTCCCGTGGGAACAGGAGCACAAGACCTTCTCTAGAAGATAAGCAATGTGTGATTACTCTCTGCAATTTCTGGTTTATTTAATCCAGCCAATTTTACTCTCTTTCGAAATAAGAGACCTGGTAACAGCAATAGCACTCGGGAAGGCTGTGCCAGCCGAAAGGGTGTTTGCTCCACAACAGCCTCACCCTCCCCAGCACAGGTGCTGGGCTGAGCCCGTGGGCATCTCCTGCAGGGCGCCCACGGACAGCAGCGACCCGCAGAGGCAGCCGAAGGCTTTGTTGGCGCTGCAGACGGGCTCTGCCCAGCGGAGAGGAGTACCGCCGCCTGCGTAGCGCCAGGTCCCCGGGCGTTCCCGGCTTCCCAGCCAGGCAGGTCTGGCAGAGCGGAGGTTTGGTGGCAGCACGAGGTGTCCTCTGACATTTCTTCTTGAGCTCACGCTAGCCTGGAAAGCTTGTAGTGGTTATTAATGGTTGGTGGATGGGCACTCCTCCACCAGAAGGGGAGAACCTATCGAAATCGCGCAGCGTGTGCTTGGCGCAGCAATCCATTGCAGCCGCAGCCAAGGTGCTGCTGCGAGCTGGGCACGAGGACCTGCCTGGGACGCCGTGCTCTGGGGAAACAGCTCCTGTACCTTGGTTCACCCACTGTAATCCCAATTTGCTGGGTTTTAATTCTCTGAAAGAGGTTTAATGGGGGAGCGTAGCTTAGCACACCACGTTTGCCCGCTCTTCATGACTGTGAGAGCTGCTCACTAAAAACGTTCAGCTTGACATGGGGGCTCCAGACATAACCTTAGCGTTTGATAAATTGTGGTGTCACTTAATTTTAAAATAGAGCTGTAAACGTGTGTCAGAAAAATGAAAATGTTAAATATTGAAGCCAATGTTTTAAGTAAGTGATACATTGCAGTCGGGGGGTAAGCGCGTTTTTATGTCGTGTGACACGGTTCGAAATAAAGTGTATACTATTACAGCTGAAATTTCATATCGGATCAGCTACTCTGTGCTGTGTGCTGCAGAGCAGCCTGTCCTGTGCTGGCGGTTGGCAGCTGCTGTGATGCTCTGGTGTGTGTAGGAACTGGGAGGGCTGCCGGTGCCATCCGCGTGCGTGCGCAGAGTGCAGCCTGCGCTAAGAGGAACGCTGTGCCGCATTGGTTGTGAACAGAGCTTGTCACAGCTGGTGCTGGATTTTAGAACCACAGTCCGTGCCTCACCCTTCCCAGTGGAGGCTGTAATAGCCAGTGCCTCTGTGGACTTCTGCTTGGGTAGCTTTGGACCTGTGAGCGCTGAGATTCCTGTGAGAGAGACCGGTGCCCACAGTGCCTCCCTGGGGGGTTCCTGCCTCAGCATCCTTCACTTCCCTGCTTCCTGGCCCCTGGAATGGGCTCACGTAGGGAAAGCACACGGTGAAGCCCAAGCGGATGGGCGGTGCTGCAATGAGGACTCAGCAAGATGTAAAACGCTGTGAATTTTCTCCGAATTGGCTGAATAAAGGTCAAGAATTCTTTCTGACACCAGAGGAGGAGGATAACTTCCTTGCCATCACCCACGAGTGTGAGGGAGAACGGCAGAGGCGTAGGTGCCTCAGGTGAAGAGCAGAAGGCTGCTCATTCTCCTGGAGGCTTTTCTGCCTGGTCAGGACACCCAGCACTGAATGCAGAGGAGACGACAGCAGTCAGCAGTCGCACGGAGCTGTGGGTTTCCGACTGCCAGGCGATGGTGGCAGTGGCTGGTGTTACACCACGGCACAGGGAGCAGGAGACTTCGTCCCCCTTCATCTAGAGGTGCAGCACGTGGTGCTGGCCAGGCAGGGCCGGGCTCTGCTGCGTGCTGGTGCCCGGGCACAGCCCGTGGTGCCTGCGCGTGGGGACGGGATGGCTGCTGCGGTGCTGCGAGTGGCAGGGCTTGCGGAGAGCCCGTTGGCGGCTTCTTAATTCTCCAAGGTGTGTTGACTTACCTGTGTGCCCCAAATTGTCCTCGTGTAGCATTTTCTACTGATTTTCTTGGTTTCTTGCATTTAAGAGGAGGTAAGCTGAAGGAGTAGGAGTTACAAGACTTGCTATACCAGATTTTTAGGTTGATGAGGCTCTCCTTTAGCTTACTTGTCACAGAAATTGGGAAATGGTCCTAGAAGAATTGGAACGGTGTCAGCACGCTTTGAGGTGAATTGCCGGTGGGGCTGTAGCAGACCATGAATGCTTACCATCTGCAGGAGGCTGACTGATCTGGGGAGTGAAATCCCAAATAATTCAATAATCCTGAACTGTGCTATCAAGAGTTTTTCAAAGGTGGCCAGAAGGATGTATGCCTTGGCAAAAATAAACAGAGAAATAAAAGTAGTCTTCCGTGTTCGTCTACAAAGTCTGAAAGGCTGAGGTCTTTTCTACAATATGAATGAACCCAGCCTTGTTTAAAACATGATTTAAAATCGGAAACTCTATCAGGTCTAAAAGCAATTATTGCAGTTATTCTGTTTCTGACCATCGTAATATAGCATTTTTTAATGAGGGATTTGAATCAGATGAACGAAATTAGTTAAAAATGAGCACAGCTGTATATGAAGGTCTCTGAAAGGACTTACGTTATTAAATTGGCTCATTTTAGAATCTGTGCTTATGAAGTATTGAGTCATCTGTTACAGTGCGTAACTAAGCTGTGATGAAAAATCTCATACCTAGTGAGAGTCCAAAATGCAATATTTTTGCAGGTGTGTGTTGCTTACAGAACCAAGTAATACATAATAATATAATATTGAAACATGGATGTGTGCAGTATTTATTCTTTTTAAATTTGATGGTATATTAAAAATTATAAGTTAATGCATTAAGAACTACGTATGCACTTATCTTGGTGTGTCATGTCATAATTATCTTGAATATTATGCGTTTACCATAGCAATTAAATCGGTAAACTGACAAAATTGCATACTTCTCAAATTTGGTGTATTTGTAGAAATGCTGAAGTGTTTCGCTGTCTAACTACCACTTTAGGTCATCTCGATATAAGTTAAGTTGTATTGTGGCTCTTAAGACACTCTTTTTATGATTGGACTCCCCGGACCACTTCCTAACTTCTAATCACGCTCCCACTCCAGCAGCGTTATATTGTTAATAACTAACTTGAATGGAAATTGTAAGTAAATCTCAAACGAAATATTTAAAGTGTCACTGAAATGCTACTATGAACAGTCAAAAATAAGTTGATTAGTCCAAGGTACGTGCTGTATTGAGGTTCTCTCATATGACAGTTCTCCTTTTATGATGTGTGACTAGAGTTGTGGGGCGGAGGTTGGAGGATGCCATTCCAATCTTCGATATCTTTTCAGTGTGGCGTGTACCAACGTGTTTAAGCTACCTTGCATACCTCTGCTATAGAAAGGATAGTTTGCCTTCCACAAAGAAAATTCTGACCTTTACCATTCAAGTTACTTTAATTGGGATTTTTTAGTAATGCATTTCAGGGTGTAAATTTACATAATGGTTTGAGAGTCATGGCATGCACCGTCCAAATAATTTAGAAAATCCTTCAGAATCTGTTGGTGTGTTGAATTGCATCATACCTCATTAAGTCTGGAAATCCTTCAGGGCTGTTTCTGGAGAAAGGGGCCATTAAATAAACTGTTGATTAGACATTTCAGCTAGAAATTAAAATATCAGCGTCCGGTTCCAACATCTACATGACTATAGCCCTCCAGGATTTTGGAAACCCATGCTTCCAAAACTGAAGATTCGTTTGCTAGCAAGACGTTCACCTAGCACTTGTCAGGGCTCTTGTGGAGAGGAGCCCTTTCTTCTTGTGTTCGTTCTTTAACCTCATAGCACTGTTTTCTAAAACAGCCATGCCCTGCCCTTCGCCCAGGGGTGGATGACCATCAGAAGGCAGTGCCAGTGCTTCCCTGTGCCTCTCTGCTCCTGGTGGCATGAGCCATGAGCCCGTGGTGCCCGGGGGCTGCTGCATCCCCAGCCAACAAATCATCGATCTACCAAACGCGGCAAGTACGGTGAAAAGAGCAAGTCTGCAGTTCTGTGGAAGGTACCAGAAATTGCCAAGATATCTTACGATGAAGACCTGACTGAAAGCTCTTGATGGTGTGGCGCAGGTCTGCTGGTACAGGTCAGGGGTCCCCCGAGTTCTGGGGCCGTGGGTGGCGTTGCTGTGGTCAGCAGTTACCCTGGACGGCCAGCTGTGCGCCACGGGGCGGGCGGCACGCCGCTTGGAGCCGAGGTGCAGGCGGGGCCTGGAGGAGTGCTCTGGTGCTAGAGCTGCCCGTTGTGTGTCCTTGCTGAGGTCACACGTGAGGATCCCATCAGTCTTCCAAGGTAAATGTGGAAGTAAGCCCACAGACGTTGTTTACCTTGTAGGAAAGTCTCACTGGAAGTACCCGTGCAGTGAGCGTCGCGCCGGGCTCTCTCAGGGAGCACCCCGAGCCGCGCAGCGCCCAGGGCTGTGACACGCAGACGATCGTCTCCGTGTGTCCCCCTGCAGTTCCTCAGCGCTGCTTTCTGCCTGGGCCCGTGGCCCGAGCCCTGCACACGCGTACGGAGCGAGACCGGGGCGGGTGAGAGCAGAGGAGGTTGTGGGGAAATAACTGATGGTCGGGGCGTGGGCACCAGCCCGCAGGTGCGGTGCGTGGTCACATTCACAGGAGCCTGGGCGATGAGTAGATACGTTATGAAAGCAGCCTAATTATGATGAGCAATTTTCCCCCTGGCTGGAACAATTGGACTAGAAAATTGTACTAGGCTTTCCATTCGGAGGCTATTAAATAGCAGAAGAGAGAAGGAAATACGGTTTTTGTTGCAGTTATATTTTCCTTTTTTTTTTTTTTTAGCATAGTCTTGCACATGGCCAGGACTTAATTTAGAATTAATTTAATTATCGTGTTTCACACGTGACATTTTTTCTCACCTGCACGTCCTCCTCCTGGCAGTACGCAGGTGCGCGAGCCGAAGGGAGGCTGGGCTCGCTCAGGGCACCCCCGTGGTCAGGCTGGGTGCGCGGGGCTGGCTCCACGAGGGCACGGCCGGGGAGCTGGGGCATCGGCACGGAGCCACGCGGAGGGAGTGCTGCCTACAGACCCCACCAGCAGGCAGAGGTCGGTGCTGTCTGCAGCGAGCGACGAGCGAGGGCAGAAGGAAGGTGGTGGGTCCCGAGCGCCCCCGAGCCCGTCAGTGAGTATCTGTGGGATGTCAGATGGGGCTCAACATTTAAAATGAAGCTCGGGACGCAGCTGTGGGATGGAGAAGATCCGTGAGTCGTTAGCACAGATATGGCACTCTGATTTTCTGCATTTTTGTGTCCTTCTGCCTGTTCTGCCAGGAGACTGGAGAGCTCCCACCCCCCGACAGACCTGGTGCCTGGGTGGGAGCCTTCTGTTTGGATTTCTCCTCTCTGTCTTTCGTGTGATGTGTCTAAATACCCGATCACGAATTTTTGTCTCTGTAGGGCACACTTGTGACTCATTCCTACTGGTTTTCTCTCTGGGTAGTGGGTTCGAAATGAGTCCTGGTTTGGAGGTGAGCAGAGCACTTAGTGCGATACTCATCTCGCCGAGTGCAGTGGTGTTGTTCAAGTATCTCCAGTTAGCATGCGTTCTTTGACAAATACCGCTACAACTTAAGTGGTAATGTAAATAATTAATATCTTTGGATGCCTGGGATTTCTAAATATAGGTGCCTGGCACACCAGAGTAGTTCTACCACCTGGCATGTTATTTCTTTTCTGTACCTGTGGCCTTCTGTCCCCAGCAGTAGTTCACCTTTCTCTCCCCACCATCTATTTTAGCATTAATGTTTGCTGCAATGAAGCTACTCGTGCCTGGGGAACGCATTATTCTGTTTATGAAAACAGTAATAACCCTGAGCGCTGCACATAGATCTGGGCCTTAATTCAAATCACTCTCGAAGCATTGCTCTTCCAATGGATTATGCTGATTCCTGCTTTTTTATTTTTATTTTTTATATTAGCTAGGTAAAGTGAACAGTGAAGGAGAAGATTTTATATAGCTACATTTATTCCTAAATCAAATATAATACTTCTAGAATTACTGTCTTGAAAGGCATACTTTTTAATATTTTAGACACATCTGAATACATTTTCTTTTTACAAGATTAACCAAGTGAAAGATCACAGGGAACATTGTTTTGAAGCATTCATGAAAGTAATGCCAGTGTGGCAAAATGCAATACGCAGTTAAGGATGGTTCAGCGCATTTATATCTGCGAGCCACGAAGTCGTAACTCGGGGAAGAGCCAAGCCGTAGTGCAGGAGCCAAGCCTCGAGTAGAGACGAAGCAGGAGGAGACACTCGGACAGTCACTCACAACGTGGACGTGGGGTTTTGATGTAAAATGTATGGCTAGTTAACCTGCTTATTGCAGCTACAGCAAATCACCAAGAGGATCCGCTATCTCTCTGAGATTACAGTTCACGAGAAAACATTTTTGGTTGCAGTGCTCAGTAATTGCGAGTACGTAAAACAAAAGCAGCCACCAACCAAAGCGTAGGCATAAGGCTTCAGATGTTCGGTGAGCACCAATGGGTCGGAAATTGCTGTGATGCTTTGCAGGGGAGCGGGGGTTAGATGTAAATCTACATTTTGGGAAAACCTTTTGAATTCTTAGATGGAAGGTAATACATTGTAATAGTAGCAAGTAATATTATTTTGTACAGTAGCAAATGATGTTCGGTATTTACAATTCATCAAAGTTTATGTTACCCGGAATACAATTTCTGTGCAAATGTTTGCTGTCTTTGGAGAGGACTTGGCACATTATTCATAAGTTAGAAGCGGATAAATTACAATATCCAAAGCGCATCTGCTAGGAAAATTTTTGACTGGGTGCAGAAGATCAATACAAATCTATTCATCGCAGACTAAAATACTTCTTTTTTCTTGTTTAAGAACATTAGTTTGACTACGTGTGTATGCTGTTTAATAATGTACACCCGTACCTCTGTGATGGCAGAATCAGGAATGCTCGTTGTTATGCTTCATCTGCACGCTGCCTGCGGGGTGCTCACCTCCCGCACCTCTGCTGTGAGAACCGCGTGCTGCATCTCCTCGCCTGCTTTTCCTTCTGCCGGCAGTGTGCAGTATTGCAGACTGAGTTATTTTTGGAAAACACTTACTGTAGTTTGCCCCCCCCAGCACGCTGACGTGGAGTTTCCCTATCCAGCAAAGCTCTGTGATTGCATAATTACGGCCGTTGTTCTGGGGAGCTGTACTTTTTAGCATTCATTGGGCTCTAACAAAAAGTAGATAGTTCCTGTAATGGCTCCAAAAGCATTTTCACTAGCAAAGGAGTTCTTTAAATAGTACTCACTGAGTGAAGCCACTAATTTGCATGACAGCTTGATTAAACGTAACCTGGTTCCACACTTAATTTATTTTGAAATTGTCGAACATTTTCATTCCATCCCATTTATTTTAAATTAGTAGACTAGTTCAATTAGATTATTTAAGAAAAAAAAAGGTAATTTTTATTATCTTCATTTGTGTAAACTCAAATTCATACTTTAAAGTGGTTTGAAAGTGGTTATAAATAACAAAGCTGTTTGTGTCAGCATAAAGATCTGTTGTACTTGTTACCGTGATGCATAATGGAATGAAGAATTAGGGCTATTAATGTTCATCTTTAACTTCAGTGGAAGTTCTCTTGCAAATTTTGCTCTGTAGTACAACAAATATTCCTGACTATGTGGTTTCTGGGAGAAATGAACCTGAAAAGAAAATATACAAGAATCCATTTTACACAGCTCTTCAGGAGGACTCCATTCTCAACAGAAGTGATTTTCGGCTATGGGAAGTGTCTCAGAGTTGGTTCCTAATTGTGTGTGAGATTGCAGGCAAGAGTTGTTTTGAACAATTAGTGATGCTGAGCTGCTCTTGGGTTTTTCTTGGAAAAAGCTCCAGGCGAGATCTTCCCAAATTTACTTCTAGATTCATTTTGTTAGCTTCTCCTTCTAGAGGAAGACCTGTACAGCAGTTAAAGTGAATTTCAGATCTGATATGAATATGGACCCATCAGTTTATCTTACCTACCACCTATTCCAAACTGGTGTGCTCTTGCGTATGTCTGCGTACTCACCTAGGTACAGATTATGTTAGACTTCATCAGATATGCTTTGATCACTTGTTAGAGTGCTATTGTCATTATTTGTGTCTCATGACAAGAATGAATGGTAAGTGTTTGTTATAAATTACATTTTCACTATTGGAAACAGTACAGAAGATTCAACTTGCATTATGGCTACATAATGGATGTTACTGTTGTGGATAGTACTAAGTATTTCTTTTTAATTTCTTTCCTTAGACTCATACTAAAACTGTTTTGATGATTCATTGACCATGTTAATTAATTCTAAAGGCTTTTTTAAAATCCTCTTTTCATAATATCTTAAAAAAAATCTAAGTGACATGGGAGCCTGCAGCTTATTTCCAACGTAGTTTTAGCAATTAGGAGCCTAAGTATTTTTGAAGTTATTTCTGAAACCAGGGGAAGAGGGTTCTGGCAATTGTAACCTGCTTATCGGTCAGGCGCGCTGGGACTGACACCTCTACGAACCCGGTGACCTGCAGTGACGGCACAGGAAAGAAGCTGCTCTCACTTCTGTCTCCATCCAGCTCATGTCTGGAACTGTAACAAGTTTAATAGCCAACGTGCGGTGCGTTGTTCCTAAAAGTGTTTGTGAACGTATATCTATTTGTCTACTTTTCAAACTTATCCTTGGGACTGTTAGTTATACAAAACATCTGAAGGGCTCTTTGTGGTTCTGCAAGGCTGCAAGGATTTTTAGATTGGTTAAAGCAACTTGATGTCTAGTGCTGATTTTTCTGTGCGCAGTAATTTTGTGTCAGGAACAGTGAAAATAACAACAAAACCCAAAGGCCAGGTGTGCTGTGGAATATGATTTATATTCATGCTAATGTAGTATAAGAGGTATTTGATCAGGGTGGGTTCCTCTTAATTCACTGCTGGAGATTAAGGTTTCTGGATTAGAACCCAAATCTACTGCTTTAGCTGCTCTACTAAAGATAGAAACAAATGCTTTCAGAGGGCAATCTGGACACCCGAAATCTGAATATGAATGCCTTGGGATGGATGGAATGATCTTCTTTAAATAAAAATAATTTGTAATTTAGGAAAGCCTTTGTTAATTTGTGGCCTCTGAGATTGGTGGTGTAAACGAGTTGAATCAATACTAAACCCATAAAAATACTCTGCAGAAAATCTTACCCTTCTGGAGCAATGTATGGCAGACAAAAAAATTTCAGAGCCACTGGGCAAATAGCTCAATATATTCCACAGGAACATTGAAACTGAGCGTGTAGAGGACAGGCAGGAGTTTTGCCAAGACCTAGTCAGTTTGCATTTATCGTCATCCAGCTTTAACATCACCAGCTGCACTCTGCTTAAAATCTTCTTAAGCCTGTCCTTTTTATTTATTTATTTATTTTTTCCTTAAGTACATCTTTTAAAGGGTCCTGTTCCATGTATTTGCTACATGGGGAGGCTTTGGATCTCCTATTTACTCCCTCATTTCCTCTCTCTCTGTTCTTGGCAATTTAACTTGCTATCTGCATGAAGATGACAGATATATTTTCATTCAAAATTTGCATCCTAGATTTGCAAACTAAAATAGCCATTTCTTCCTCTGAAATCTCTTTGTAGATGCCTGCCAAGGAGATCAAGCTTTACTTAAAAAAAAAAAAAAAAAGAGAAAGAAAAAGATCACACCTTCGTTTCTGCCCATCTCTCCCAGATGCCCTCTCAGCTAACTCCCGCTTGGCCACGTGCAGCCTGGTTCTCCTGCCCGTGCTGCCTCTGAGCCTTGCTGGTTCCTCCTGTCTAACAGCCCTGGAATGGAACTTTTGACCTGTGAAATGAGAACTCCTATTCAGTTCTTTTTCAACTGGCTGAACAAATTATCTTGCTCTGATTTTAAGAAACACAAGCTGCTGTGTTACATTTCTTTATACCACTGTGACAAATACTTCTTTTCCAACTGTCCTGTTGGTATCCTATTTCAGTTTCCTCTGCCTCCAGCTTCTTCGTCTCATCCGGGATAATGTGTTTGTTTTAACATTCAGGTTATCAGGTAGTAATAACCAGCCACGAAAATGAATGTCTTTAATTTGGCCACTGCCCTGGATGTGACAGTGACAAAGACAGCTCATTGTCCGTGATGGGGTGTGTAGCACCTCATAGGTCTTCATTTCCAACTCTCACTGCTAAGTTTACAATTACAGAACGGAAAACAATGAAGACGGAAAGGAGAACATTTTACCATTCTAATGAAAGCACCAAGATGTGTGACACTAAATATATTTCTAAAAGATAATTTATTTCCTAAATCACTTTCACTTTTGAATATGAATAGTAGTTGTGGAAGAAAAATACCTGCATCTAGTCTGGAAGTGAATGAGCATTGGGAAAAATACTGTGGGCATGCTAGTAAATATTTATTTGTGATAGATGTGCCTAAGTGAAAGATAGAATTCAGCATTCACTAAGGTTGAATCCATCTCATGTAATTTATAAATTCCAAATTTATGAATATATGTATGAATGGCTGAATATAGTCTCTGCTTTGAATGCCAGCAGTTGAAGGTCATGCCATATTTCATTGGAAAGCTAATATTCCTGGTGTATATAATAAGATTTCACATTTGATCTCAAAGTAATGATTACTGGAGCATTTTAATAGTCTATTATTGTGTAAGTAAATGTAAGTATGTAAATATTTTTCTTACACTTGATGAAGCAAGTACTATATCTGTCATGTAACTGAAAGAAGAGGTACCTGATCCCACCAGTGTTCATGGCCATGAAACCTTAACAGTAGGGTAGGCTCAGACTAGAAGGAAACTGGAAGTTGCCTGTCTACATCACTGTTAAAGTTTCCAATAAATAACAGTTCTACTTCTGGAAGGAAGTGGACTGATGCCACTTGGGAATCATGAAATGCTTTCTCAATCAGGTGTTGAAAACCATCTTGGACTGCTAGCCATCTGTCACCCAGGAGATCTGGTTGCTGTGAACCTTGGAGTGCTACAAAACTTGGCTGAGAAGATCACCAGTCTGAGGGAAAAATCCAACAGATTTAAATAATTAACAGAAACAGCAATATATATGTATATTGTTCCTTTATGAAGAAGGAACTGCTCCAAAACTATCAAAATTCTTTGAGGTTTGTCTGAAAGGCTACATGTACTGAGCACTGCCTTTACTGCAGCTTACTGTTTGACATGGTACTATAAAAGTTCTTTTGTTCTTAAAAAAGAGGGCAAGCTGCAATATCAGTAAGGCTATGTTGAGAGGTTTAAGATCTGGATATGTATGAGAAGAACCATCGATGTGAAATCAGCGCTGCATGTGGTGGGAAAGGGTATTTCTGTCATTGCCCATGGAGTCAACCTGGTGAACTAGAAGCCTTTCTGTGCTGTTTTCTCCCCGCAGTTATTTAGCAAACAATTTATTCATGTGCCCTCTGTTCATAAAGCCATAAATCTTTTCTACAAATAAACAGTTCAATTTATCTTTAATAGTCATTTTTACCCTTGGATTATGAAAGGCAGTACTTTTGAGAACCAGTGATTTCTGCCAGGAAAAAAAAAAAAAAGAAAAAGATGCCGTGGTATGAGAGCGTGCTGGGTTCTGGTTCCCTCCTGAAAACCTGGCGGTGGGGACGCTTACCCTGCTCTTTGATGCAGCACTCCTGAGGAGTGTTTGCTTAAAGTGCTTCACTGACATCTTTCAATTCCGTATGCATATTAAAATACTGCAAGTAAAGAAAAAAATGCCTGAAGCAGTTACTACTGCTCTGTTTTTGTATTCTTTTGGGCTCTGTTTTACCTAGGCTTTGACTTTGTCACCAGCCTGGATAATGAATGCCGGGAGAGTCGACGGCTGCTGCTGGTTAGCGGAGTGAGCTAATTGGAGGGGACTGCATTGGTGACAATTAGGAGGAAGAACGGTGGAGCAGATCAATATCCGTGAGAGCAGGCTTTGCGTCCTCTGGGAATCTCTGCCATGACGGGGCTGCCGTGTCATGGAGAAATTAGGATATAGCTGATTGCTGTGGGTAATTTATTTGCTTTAACTTTTATACCTATGAGGTATCAGAGGTACGTTTCACACTGTAAGCTGCGTTAGAGATTCACCTATCAGATTTTGACTGATACCCTGCCAGCAGGTTCAGAATGCTGCAGTGATTATACATTTACATTATTTTCCTTCGTGAGAGTGTAACATTTATACACGTGATGCGCTGTGTAGCTTTATAATTATTAGGAAGGTGATTATATGCCTGCTGCCATAGCTGTGCGGATGAGCAGTGTGCAGCTGTGAGGCAGCGCCTTGCCCGTCCCCGGGGGCTGAGAGGAGCCCCCCGGCCGGTGCTGCGGGGACACGCGGGACAGGGGCAGGGAGCGGTGCTGGGCCCAGCGCTGGGGCCTGCAGCTCCCTGACACGGAGCCAGCTCGGACGGCGCCTGCGGCACCCCCGTGGTACCATCTAGCGTCCTCGTGCTCCGCTTCCAGCTGACCGAGATATCTGAAACATGAAAACCCCTCGTCTGGGTAGAAGCGCTCACACGGCGTTTTCAGGCAGAGATTGCAGGCGTAGGCATAGAGTCGTTTAGGGGGGAAAAGACCCTTCTGCTAGCCACGCTGTGATGAATTCACTGTTTCTGAGGCTGCCAGCGGTGTATAGGAAGTCCTGTTCCTGCCGATCGGCCTTGTTACAGTGCTGGTTGAGAAATGGCCGTTGCGGCTCAGCGAGCTGCTTCTGTGAAGATGAGCTGGCTGGGTTAATGGGGATCCATGCGCATCTAGCACAGGACGAGCTTGAAGCTTCCTGTGTGATTTTGGTTTAAAAATATTGCTAAAAGTTTTCAGAAAGTTTCTGCTAATGTGCCAAGAAGTGTGCAGTGCCTGTGATAAATCGCGGTGTGGGGCCCTGACAAGCGGCGCTGGAGCACGCTGCGAGGCGATGCAAATGTGCCTGCGCCGCCGTTCCTGGCATTACCCAGATTTAATGAAGATATCCAATAATCTTGAGGATCCAATTTACTAACTGTCAGTGTTAATGTAATCTCTATAGAAGTAAAACTCCGGGTTTGACATTAACGTGGACATAGACAGAATCCATTTCAGGTGAGCATAAAAACTCCGTCTGTGAGGTACCTGTGACTGTCACAGGTGAAAATATTTGCTAATGAAGTGTGTATTAGTCCTAGACAGGTAGAGAACTCCCTTAGTCTCTTAATTTACTTTGAATAATTCATTAGCTAGCACTCTTCACCCATGACAGTCATAGGTAAATCCCAGACTGGAGCCTCTAATTAAAGTTGCAGGATGAAGGGAAGCTACTAACGAGATGCTAGACAAGTCCTCGAACAATACAGAGGTAATTTTAAGCACATGAAGTTTTATTGTTGGCTTTCACAGAAGGGTAAGGAAATGCTGAGGAATTTACACTTGTTGTAACAAATAATTAGAAGTGTGTGTGAACGTAAACGCGAGGCTGAGCGAGGGCGAGATGCTCCCCCGGTGCCAGCCGGGGCCTGCAGAGCTGCAGAGCAGTCCTGAGGGATCGTTCAACAGCTTGTTGTGAAAAGTTGTTGAATATTTCACATTTAGCTTTTCAAATAAAAGAAAAAAAAAAAAAGATAAGCAATGAATTTATGTGGTGGTGTTGGTTTTTTTTTCCCAACACATTTTTGGATAAATATATAGCTCAAATATGACCCGTGTCAGCTTAATAAAAACTTGTTACCCATGTGATGGTCTGTACATGCGCTGTTGTCAAGTGAAGCCCCATAGTGTGTTTGTGGAATGAAAACATATATGTACACTTTTGGATAGCAGAAATTAACCTTTTGTTGTTTTACTGTAACGTGAAAGTTAGAAACCTCCAAATAATGTTTTATTGGAGGCTACAGAAGATTGGATCTGTGCTCTTACTGCTGCCTGCCTGGTTCAGTACACAGAAACATCTGATGTCGGAACACATTTAAATTTGTTTTATATTAGCAATGAGATCTCCAGGAATTTCTGTGGGGATACTGGGGAGGATAAAAGCACATTTTAATGCCTTATTTCAATATATAAAATACAACAGTGTATTTAGGCAAAATGAAATGTGTTAAAGCACTTTATCTTATTTAAAGAAAATGTCTAATAGGAAGGCCTGTAGGAAAGCTTCACCCAACCTGGGAAAAGCGAGAGGAGTAACTTCCAAAGCACAGACTGGCCCAGTTGCCGTAGTCCTCCCATAACTTCTGGGAATGGGGGGCTAGGGAGCGGTTATGCTTTCACAGACACACATCACCGTGGAAGAAAGGGTATCGCACAGAAGGCAGCTTGGTCTTTTGATCTGAATTCCAGAACAAATAACTATCGTTACCAGAAGTAGCTCTCAGCATGGAATTATTGGAAAGAAGTTGTGGCAGACCAGCCGAGTACCCTTCATGGCGCTCCAGCAGGATGCGGTGCTAGAGGCGAGACCGCGGCTGCCGGGTGCCCTGGCTGTCGGTGCAGCCCGCCGGCTGGGCGCTGTGCTGGGGGCAGCACGCTGCCGCGGGCATTGCCCCGTGCCCGGGGCGCACCGCTGCGCTTTCCTGGGGCCTGCCTTGTCCAAGGAGAAAATAAATAGAATTTCTTTCTTATATCTAATCTAAACCTACGCTCTTTTAGCTTAGAGCCATTACTCCTTGTCCTGTCACTACGCTCCCTTCACGAGGAACTTCTAGAAGAGCAGAACATGAAGTGTTTGAGGTAGCGATGTAGTGACAATGGTAAGGATGTTAAGGTTATGGAAAATGGATCTTGTGTGGGTGACCTAGCTGGTAAACCAAACAGAGTTTTACAGCATTTCAGTGTATGAACCACAGCAAACCCCCCGTGCTTGGGAAAAACAAATGCAAACTGCCATGTAGCTACACTTAGGTCCCAGGCCTTAACAAGTAAATCACCTGATGAATTCTCTGTAATTTAGCATGTTCTTGGTTTCCTGAAGGGATTTGAGCTAATTCCGTTTGCAGCTCCCAGCTGAATACGCATGTGCCATGTACTACCCCAGACAGTCACAGCTGCTGAACAAATGTCTAAGTGAAGTGTTCAGTCATCGTCGGAAATAGCTGGCGGGCTCCTCCAGCCCCTAACGAAACTTGGGCTTTGGAGAAGTTGAGCAGATTCTCTGTTTTCATTGTTTTTCTGTGGGATACCAGCAAATAGAGAAACTGGTTTTAGAATCAGCATTTTGATGCTGCACAGTCTTCCAGTTTGGGGCTTTCTGCCAAGTCCTGTTGGTCCAGGAAAGCTTTGTGTTTGTGAGCAGCTCTCCGGTGATCTGTGTGCAGATGTTTGCAGAAGGCCTAATCCAAGTATGCTTTCCAGTTCATACAACTTTCTGATTTCATTCGTGCAGCAGGTGACTTTGCACTGACTGAAAGTGATTTTGACCAAAGCCATGTCGTGATTCGTTTCCCATCTGTATTCAAGTGGGATCTATTTGTATGCTTACATAGAGAATGGGTTGACTACAGACAACTTGCATGCCCTCCTTAGAGAGTTTGCAGCTGCAGGTTACTGAGATGAAACAACACTGCACCTATCCAATAAATAAGAGATAATATCAATTTTCCTACATCAGAAGAATCAACAGTGCATCTGAAAAGGTGAACAAACTGTAGCATCTGCTAAAAAAAAACAAAAATAAATCAAGGATTTGATTTGTACAGACCATTAATTGGGTGTTTCAGTGTGTGTGGGTGAGGGAATTAAAAATCAGTTTGTTTTCTGCTGCAGTTCTTGATATGGAAATATTTAAAAGAGAACTGCAGCAAATCAAAGGGAAAATGAGCAACAGTTGCAATCTGAACTGTATCAGCAGTGCATGATATGTTTGTGGTCTGGATCTGTGCTGAATCCTGAGCATCCATTCAGCTCCCATTAAAAAAAAAAAAAAAAAAAAGGGATCCTGTTAGTCCCAGAGAATGTGCAAGGTCCAATTGTTTTAATTCCAATAGAGATTAAACAGTTAAAAGCAATTAGTTAGATTTATTATTTTGGTGTTTGTTTCACCTGTAACTGTGGTAGGTCCTTGATGTGATAGAGACACGTCCCACTACTCATTGTATAGAACGTCTCAGACCACATGCCTTCTTCAGCCATGGAGACAAATCTGCTTTCCATGTGTCCTCCCACCATTCTCCCACCCGTTTTCTCTACAGAAAATGTCTATTTAAAGATATTTATGTTTTGAGTTTCAATTCATTGTTCCACAGAGTATTCTAATAGAAAAAAAAATCAATGGCATATCTTTACACCTGTAAAGAAACCACTTAGAAAAATGTAAAGTGCAGTAGTGGTTATGAATTGATCCCAAAAGCCAAGGGAGCCCAAGACCCCATGGTCTGTATAAATGCTTAGCTGTGCAAAGTCCCGTGATGGGTTTGGATGCAGAACTACAGACTGAAAGCCTCTTATTTTGCAGCAGTTTCCATGCCCAAGGCATAAGAAAGTAAGGAAGCAAACCTCTCACAGAGCCCCTTTGGCTTATGACTAAATTCCCGTTCAGTACAGAGACATGTTTTGGAAACGTTTAAATCACGGAATGGATGCGGTTTGTTGTTCAGGGCTTTTATGCCTTTCTTGGATCTTCTAAAAGATGCCAAATGTTTTCTTCCACCTCAGTCTGCCTTTGACTTTGAGGAAGATGAAATGCAGCGATGTACTGTGCTGGTGACACTGTCTGAAAGGGATCTTCGTGTCTAAAGCGCTTAATACACAGGGCAGGGAGGAGAAGCGGGAGGTTTACGAGCAGCTGATGGCCTGATGCAGCATGCCCTGGGAAGTCAGCGTCGAGCAACACGCAGCAGCCTCCAGCAGCAGCCTCCAGCAGCGCTCCCCAGCCAGCCGTGGCTCTCGGCGCCGCCGTGCAGCCTCCTTCCCTCAGCCTCCTCCCCGCAGCGTGCGCCCTGCGAGGCGAGGGCCGAGGCCGGGCAGCAGAGCAGGTCCCCGGCAGGCCCAGCGCCGCCGCTCCTCTGCGCTCAGCGAGGAGCCAAGCGCAGGGTTTCGGTGCTGCTGAACCCCAGTACTCAGCTCTACTTCCACTTAAGCTGCAGTTTTGTTTTTTAAACCATGAACTAAATTAAATAAGTGTTCAGTGTGGCGTGTTCTGCTGTCGCAAGCTGACGTTATGCATGCCTGCGGTCCTCCAAGTCAGCCTGTGACTGAGGAGCCCGTAGCAGGCAGTCCTGTAGCAGATGGGGCTCAGGGAGGGAAACTTTGAAAAGAGCTGGTGCAATTGGTTATTTTCTGAGAAAAATGAGAAAACATTACCACTGCACCTTCATAATGAAGTACATTGAATTGTAAATGAAAAGCACGTAGTTGTGATTTAAAATGCGAGCAGCTCTTGCAAATCAATACTAGCTATATAAAAAGAGTTCAAAATGATAATAAGAATTAATCCTACAGAGAAATATTCATGGCAGTCATGATACACTGATTTCTGCCAGTCACAGCTTGATTGCGTTTACAGTTACATTTGTGGTACTCTTGATAAATCCGTGATTGGAAGATAATGCTCCCGTCTGAACTAAATACATCTCTGAAAAAGTCTCAGGACAGCGAAATGCAGAGCAGATCCCAGGCCTCATCTCTGCGGTCAGCCCGGGTTTTGGGCAATGAGGCTCTCCCTGTGCTGGGGCGCAGCGGTGACACGGCACGCTGACAGCCTGCTTAAACCCACCAGCCCCTGCCCCGGGCACCCAACGCTCTCGGCACGCGGGGCAGGGGAGCCTTCACCACCCCGGGAGTGCCGCGGTGCTCCCCGTGGCCGCGGGCTCACCGCTGCCACCCCAAGTGCCCAATCCCTCAGAGCCCGTCCCACCGCGGGGGGCACTGGCACCTTCCGTCCCTCTGCACGCCGAGGCTCCGGACGGCCGCGTCGTGACCTACAGGGTGCTTGTGGGGCTGCCCCAGAGAAACGGGGCCTCTGGGTTGAGTGCGGTGGTAGCACTAGGTTGTCCCCCAGCAGGGCTTTTTCGGGTCTGTGCTATTGCACTACTTCCTCCTTTGCCCAGACTGCTTCGGTTCACGATCTGCTACTCTCCCATAGAAAAAGGAGGAGATTTTTGCCCCAGCTTTCCAGGAAGAAATACTTTGCCTTGATCTTAAACGGGACGTGCTGGCACCGGGAGCTCGCCTTTCATTTTCCATTGGCTGTGACTCTGCTGGTTTTTGTCCTGCTATCCAGAAAAAGGTGTGTTCTGTAGGTACTGGTGCACCGAGGTTCTGTATTTTCTACAACTCCACAAAACACCGTGGTTATTCAAAGCTGTATATTCAAACAGAATTTGACTTGCTGGAATGTGTTATGGATAGCGTGTCTGGGTGCCTTGTGCTCGGTTTTGTTATAATTCCAATTAGATTTTGAGGAGACAGAACGCTTCACTTTCTAACCTACGAACGTTACATTGCCACATCTGTTCTATTTTATTATTTTTATTTTATTTTTTTCTGACAGCTTAATATTAGGTGGTTTCTTCTTTTCTCACTTTATTTGTTTCACATTGGTTTTAGAGATTTGAACTCTTCTCTGTGGACGCTACTCCCTTCCTAAAGATCCGTTACTGCCCACAAGCACACAAATGGACAGAGTCTGTGATTTCAGAATTACATTTAAAGCATAGAACAGACTTTAAGTAACAACCTTCTTTTCTTGCTCGTGCATAAAGCAACCAAATGATATTTGGGAAATGAATTAAATAATTGCAGAAACCTTGGAAAAGAGTATGAAAATTTGCAGACATTTTCACATAAGAGCTTTTTTTTGGTACTGTTGCACATTATTAAATTTACACAGCAGTCTTAAGTGATTTCTAAATCCAGGCTTCATTGCAAAACATATGCCTACTTCAGTTCCTCCACGGCATTCAACCTCTAGTGAATATTTTGTAACACATCCTGTTATTATCACATCCTCCTAAATTACTTCAGCTTTCATCTTCCTATGATCTCCATCTAGACTTGTGCTAACGTGTTCTCATCTCCGTGTTTCTCTGGTGGGATGTTTTGCCTATTTCTCAAGATCAGAGTGTGAATCCAGAGGTCTTGGTGTTTTGGGGAACCCTCCACACATTTTGGAGGTGCTGCAGGACTGCAGGAGGTGCAGAGGTGCCCCCGTGCCCTGCACCCAGGCCGGAGGGCGTGCGCTGCCCGCACGGTGCAAGGGAGCTCAGAGAACGGCTCCCCACGTGCAAGTGCTGCTAAAGATGAAGTTTGTATCTTCTCCTTCTCTTTCTTCTATTCTTCTTCTTAATATGAGGATTTTTATTTTGTTGATTCATAGGTTATCTAAATATGAATAGGCTCACATCAATCAGCACTGCTAGTACTGCAGGATGAATATAAACACTGTGTTCGGTACTTCCCTAAAAGAATGAATGTGTGTCTGAAATGTAAATCCTCATCCTGCAGTCTTTTCACATGAATCCTTGAAGACTAACTCTTTAGGTTTTTTTCCTTTTTCCTTAACATTAATCAATTATTTTGCTCCAGAGTTCTAAATCGGTTTGCAAGAATTTATTATCTCTGGCTTTATGTTAATTTCCGCGGGTTGGTAACAATCAAGTATTATACAAAGCACAAAAGTTAGAAACGAGAAATTTTCACTCATTGCTCCAGATGAATGTTTGAAATGTATACAGTGTGTTAAGACTTCCTATGTATTCAGTGACCAAGTTTTAAATTGCACATGGTAATTACTCGCTGTTCTCCATACTAACACATTCTGGAGCACCGAGGGAAAATTACAGCGCACTCCTCATAGTGTTAGTAAAGAACAGAGGCAGGATGCACCCCATGCAGAGGCTCCAGGGAGAAAAAGAGCATGTGTACTGGTGCCCATACAGAAAGTGTGTGCTGGGCTGTAGTGGCTGCCATTGCCATTACGTGGAGCCACCAGAGCTGCAGTTAGAAGGTTCCTGCAAGCCCTATATGTGAAGGCAGGAAAAGATACCTCCCTGAACCTAAAAACCTTCCCCTGCAAACTGGGGCCCCTAATTGTTACTTCAAACCTAACAATAACCCCAAGGCTAATCCCAGCTTGGCCCACAGCACCCAGGTGTGCCCCCTGCTCCGAGCTGGTGTGGCTGGAGGCCGGGGCACGAAGCCGTGCCTGGTGAGCAGCCGGCCGGAGCCAGCCCGACGGTGTGCGGGACATCCCGCGGGCTCTGAGGACAAACCACCTCGCTGCAGGTCTTGTTTAGCTTCTGCAGCATCTCCACAAATATTTGTATTTAAAGTCTACAATTAGAATGAATAGCAAACAATGCGCACAAGGAATCATTAGCAGAAAATGTGATTAATGCACCTTACGTTTAAAATGGCTTAAGTTAGTATTCTTGACAAATAAACACCTGACCTTTTATTAAAGGGGATGATTGGTGTTAGTAATTAAAATAAGGCACACTGAAGATAATACGTCTTCCAAGTATCGCTGGTTACTTTGTCTTTTCTTTCCTCATTTGAAAACTTTTCTCACTTTTTGAGGTTTTTCTTCTACGGATTCTAACTGAAATGGTTACTGCTTATTGAACTGAAAAATGATTTCCTAACCTTAAGCTAGAAGTTCTTGGAGATACATGGGCTTCTTTACAACACGAGATGAAGACAGGCAGCTATTTCTCTTTCTAAGAACTGTCTGAGCACACAAATTCCATTTATTTCAGTGGGAACTGAATGTTGCTGAGTAGCCATTTCCGAAGTTCTGTTTCAGTCTTTAGGTAATTTAGGTGTCATTTTTAATCTTGCCAATCTTAATGTGCTCTATGCAACAGAAAATTCAGCAGTGAAACTAGCTCTTCTCTTACTTAAAACTTACTGAAATTTATTCTTCTTTTCCTTACCACCTGAATTTTCCATTCCTTCGTACAAATTATGATAGTCAATTTTTTAATGCAAGTGCAAATGTTGACCTACACTTACAGAGAATAGATTCAACCAATCTTTATCATCTGGGGTCCAAGGCAGACTTTTTGTATGGTAATGCATTAGTTAGCCGATACATCTGAATTTACATTTTGTTGGATTAATATCTGGAGCAATACTTGAAGGTCTGAAGCTTAGTGCATTTTTATTGAAGTTAGCAGCTTTTGACTTGTGTGTAATCCATTGTGTACTGAAGGTCTCGTTCAGTCTAAGGAGATTGCACTGAGCGAGGAACATCTCAGTAAGAGGTAAGAGCAGACTCTTAAGGCAAATTGATTTAGTTTCATTGATGGCAATGAAATGGTGGCAATCTAGGTGGTTTAGAGAGAATAAATCTCAAACATAAAATAATGACGTGGATGTGCCCACAAATAGGAGTAAATTTCACTTCTGTGCAGGAAAGCCCTCCCTCACCGTACAGCCGCAGTAAGCACTGCAGCGTGAGGCCAGTGTGCTGCGTTTCCCAGGCTGGAGAACACGGATCAGGGCCCTGGCTACCCGAGCAGGCAGGGGAGGAGGTGCCCAGGACACAACGGGGGATTTGGTGTGCAGAGCACAGCGTCCCTCGTCCCTCAGGCGTCTGCTGGCGGCTTAGCAAGTGGGCACAGTAAGCACGGAGGGCTGGCCGGAGAGCACGTCCCTCAGAGCACATCCCTCAAAGCACGTCCCTCAGACCACGTCCCTCAGACCACGTCCCTCAGAGCACGTCCCTCAGAGCACGTCCCTCAGACCATGTCCCTCAGAGCACGTCCCTCAGAGCACGTCCCTCAGACCATGTCCCTCAGACCATGTCCCTCAGAGCACGTCCCTCGGAGCACGTCCCTCAGAGCACGTCCCTCAGAGCACGTCCCTCAGAGCATGTCCCTCAGAGCATGTCCCTCAGAGCATGTCCCTCAGAGCACATCCCTCAGACCATGTCCCTCAGAGCACGTCCCTCAGAGCATGTCCCTCAGAGCATGTCCCTCAGAGCACGTCCCTCAGAGCATGTCCCTCAGAGCACGTCCCTCAGACTTCAGCATGGGAACCTCTTCCAGACGGGGGCAGCAAGGACTTGGCCTGTCGCTGGGTGGGGACCCAACCCGCATAGGTTGATTAAAAAATTACCTCCTGACTCCTCCACATCCCCTCCGTACGTCAGGAGCAGAGCTGGCTGCCCGCTGTCCAAGCAGAAGGACGAGGTTTGTATGTTGTGCAGGAGAAGGTACAGATACATGAGGTCCTTTCTGTGTTTTCCATAAGGTTACGCTTAGGCCTTGTGTGCTGTGTAGTGCAGAAGGGGCAGGCTGACAGGCACAGGGGTTTGAGGTCTGTCCTGCAGACGAGGCTTCTCAAAGCTGCGTGTTGAGGTGCCTGGTTTTGAGGCTGTTGCTAACTGGTTCTCACGCTTGTAATTGTGAAATTGATCCATCAAGAAGGAGCAGATATTTTTATAATCTTTTAGATGCTTCTCAACTGAATCCTGATTAAATTTCGGCTCTTCAATAGATTTCTGCTAAGTTTTTAAACTAACAGAGAGCATTTGAGAAACTTTGGGCATTTTCCTGTAATCGGGTCTCCATTATAAATGCTGCAATTCTGTTCAACTGCTGCTCGCCTTCGCTCTTTGTTCAGCATCTCCCTTGGGTTCGGATGCGGGTAATTGGTAGGGATCGCTGGAAGGACTTCCGTGGTGACTCACTGGGTGGGAATGCTGAGCATTCCTGCGGTGTGAAGCCTACTCACAATTCGACTGGGGAAAGAAAATGCCATATTTCACTGTAGCACAAAGGCTGCATTGACTGTCATTTGCAAAATAGTTCAGAAATGACTAGTAACTGTTAATTTTGGGTGACTAGCTGTGCTTGTATAACTTTGTGAACACGATAGGGAAATAAACCCCTCAATAAATAATTGAGCACTGGGTTTTCTGCAGTGAAGGCCTGCAACGCTTCCCGAAAGCACTTTGTGAGATCTTGCGTAAGTTTTCTTTTTCTCTACTCAGAGACGAATACTTATAATGAGTAAAGGCAGAAGAGCAAGTCATAGCAAGACTATTAATGAGAAAACAAATTTATGTCTGTAACTCGGACAGGAGAACAGAAGCAGGACAGAGCAGCCACGTCAGTCAGGCAGCCGCAGCGCGGGTGGGACCGCCTCGTGCCCAGGCAGCTGCAGGAGGTGCCAGCGGGACAGCCCAGAGGAAAGGTCCCGTGGGGGCACCGTGTGGGGTCAGCACGCTGGGTGCCACACCAGAATGCCTCGACGCTCCCCAGGCAGCGTGCACCCTCACATTCACAGGCCCTGGGCCTCACGGGTCCTCACGAGTTGCTGGAGCCTCCTCCTTGGCAGTATTCAAAGGACACGGTCCCGAGCAACCGCCTCCGTCCGATGTCTGTCCTCACTGCCACTGCAGTCAGTGAAACTGCGGCAGTGTAAAAGTGCCTCTACAGCTGGGTTCTGCTTATACACAGCACAAAGACGTGTTATGCATTACGCCCGGGGAGACCATCCTTTTTCTGGGCAGAAATCTAGATAGTTTTCACCAATTCCATCCGTGTCAGGAGTTAAAAGACAAAAACCCGGTAAGACATCCATCCTTGTGAAGGGTGCACTGTGAAGCTGGGAGCGTGCATCTCCCTGCTGAATTCTTGTTTTTGCTAGCTGCAGGAAATGCTGTTTTTCCTTCCTCCATCTTAGCTCTCTGCCTCCTGAGACTTTTGTCTTTCTCCATCACACAGTGTTTGCAGCGACTTTGAATTCAGATGGCAAAGCATGCGGTGACACAGCAACAGTCTTGGCCTTCTTCAGCTAGCTGGAATAGGAGCGTGCTCAGAGAACTGTTTATGTTAAGGGCGAGTTTTAAACATTTTTGGTGTGTTTTCAGAGGACCCCCATTCATCTGACCCACCCGACTGGGAGCAGGCGCCCATCTGGAGCACCCCTTTGCAGTGGGGTGGGCACGATGAGGATGGAGATGGGGACAGGGATGGGGATGGGGGTATGGGGTGGGATGGGGCGGAGAGGGGACGGGACGGGGACAGGGATGGGGACGGGGATGGGAATGGTGATAGGGATGGGACAGGGACAGGAGGGACGCCAGTGGGAGCCGGGGCAGCCAGTGGATCTGGCGAGAGGGAGCGTGTCGGTGCGGGGTGCTTACCCCTGTGTTTAGGGCAGTGGGTGCCCAGGGCTCCTGAATACCTGAGTATTTGCAGAGCAGCAGTGTGAGGAAGTGAGAAAAGCAGCTGCCTCTGACAGCGATGAGCGTGCTCCTGCAGTGGCCGGCTTCCCAGCTGGCAGCGCCTCGGCAGACGAGGTGTGGGCCCTGAGATGCGGCCCCTGGCCGGCACAGTGCTTTCCTCAGCACATCCCTGCGTCTCTTCCTCACGAGCACAATTACTAGACTTTGCAGAGCCTTTCAGGTTATTAACGCCGCTTGGATCAGTTTTCCTTCTCTGATTGTCAGTCTTATTTTTCATACCTCCTACTTTGATCCAGGTTGTCGCTTATTGCCTAATGATTACTAAGAGATGACAACAAAAATGTCTTGTGTTATCTTCCTGCTCTCAGTGTGAGCTCTCATTAGCTTTGAAGTATTTTATCAAAAAATAAGATAAATTTGTAATTGGGCATCTTTGCTTCAGGCGAGACTAGTTTTTAACAAGATTTGCTCTGCGGTTTTTACTTCTAGATCCTTTCTGTTGAACTGATGATGTTTTGAGACGCTGCAACAGGTCGCCCAAGGAGGCTGTGGGTGCTTTGTCACTGAAGTTGTGGCTGCTTCCTCTGACCCAAAGCTGGGATCCACTGGATCACGGCAGCGGGTTGGGCTAGACGACCTGAAGAGTCCCTTCCAACCCAAGCCACTTGGTGGTTCTGCACCACCAAAGCTGTGTGCTGCCTGCGGTGCCACACGCAGCGAAGAAGGGCAGAAGTTTAGCGTCCCGTTACCTGGCAGTGTCAGCATGTCCTCTGGCGCTGCCTGAAGTTGTGCCATCTTTTATCAACGTTACGTTAGTCTGAGACTCTGAACGGTCATAAGGGTGGAAGTAAGGCCGCTGGAAATGTTTATGACCAGGGTTTGGTAGGAGGCAGGCGAAGGTGACCTAAGAGCACGCAGAGGGAACCCTCTGGGATTACAACTGCTCCCAGGCAAAGCGCAGCAGGGTGGTACGACGGAGTCTGGAGGTCTGCAACGCAAAGAGAAAGGCATGGACACCAGAGGTGGGAGGGGAGGGGGCACAGGGCAGGGTTTGGCTGCGCCGGGCCATGATAAGACGAGGGAGCGGCAGCAGCAGGGCTGCCCCCAGGCCCCCTGCCCTCCAGCTGGTGCGGCCGCAGCACCGCTCCCCGGCAAAGGAGGGGTGTGGGGGGGACTCCGGCTGCAGCACTTCATAGCACGCGTGTTCTTTTTTTAAGCTTCAACAACCAAGAAACACAAATGGTATTAAGTTATCCATCCCCGCCCATGACTTCCCATAGTCACACCTGGACCAGCTGTTTTCCTGGCTGCAGGTCGCACGCACCACCAGCTTTCCTAAACCAGATGTGTTTTGTTCCCAGTGCCCCGATAAATCGCATTGTTGTTCAAAATCAGTACCGCAGCAAAGGAGGTCTGCAGGATTTGTGGAGTTCAATGTGCTGAATTGCGGGATTAAAAAGCACTTGCAGACCAGCTTTCAGTAAGGGACTTTCTTCTTAATTAACAAGTATTTTAGTAGAATTTACAATATGTATATATATCTTTTCTCCAAATCTCCTTCTTGTATTTCCTCCTTTGCTTAAAGCATGATTTTATTTATTTATTTATTTATTTATTTATTTTTAATAAATAACTTTCTTTTCCTAGCTTTGTATTTTTTAAAGAAAGTTCTAGGAAGGAGATATGTTGGAGCTTTCATTATTTGGGAAAGCAAAGCTCCAAATTAAGGTGCACGTTTAACCAATACCCTCATTTATAAGGTATCTATAACAATTCCACTAGAATTAAAAGGAAGAAATCAATCAAGAACTAAATGGTATGCTGTGCAGAGGGTGTCAGAGCAGCACCACCACGACCGTCCCAGTGCCACACGAGCTCTGGGCTCTGAGTTTTGATGGCTGAGGTGGGGTCCCACAGAAAGCGGTTGCCGCCCTCCAAAACGTGGCTGGGGATGGTGCGGAGCACTGGAAGCGAAGCTGTACGAGGCTCTCCCCACGAGCAGCGCTGCGGCCGGTGGGTGCCGGCCATCAGCACCCTCGGCAAGGTGCCCCCAAGCGCCGCAGCTCCTCGTGCTCTTGGTTCGTGCTGCTGGGAGCCGGGCTGCTGGCCCCCGCACCGTCCAGAAGAGCCACTGTGCCTGGTGCTCGGTGAGGCAGTTCTCGTTCCAAATGCACCCCATATTAATTGCAAAGTAGTAGAGGAGTGAGGGTGAGTAACAACATTTCCCTCTCCTCTTCTGTCTCAAAATATTTTGGGGTTTAATTTCCCTTCCCAGCTGAGTACTTTAGGGAATGTAGAAGTGTTTTTGATACGGTGTTCTAGCGAGAAAAGTTGTCGCCAAATGGTCTGTTCCTTTTAGCAGTAATACCGTTCCTGCATCAGCACCTGCCTCTTCATCCATGGTAGCAGCTGTTGGAGTTGAAACCAGGAATGAAACCTTGATGGCTTCCTGCTCCGTGCTGGTGCGTGCTGCAGCACCGCCGCACCGTGCTCTGGCTGGGCCCTCGGGGAACGCTGCTGGGCTCCTCTCAGCGCATCGTGCCCATCCGTGAGGGCTTCGGGCAGCCTTTACCAAGCAAAAGCAAAGACGGCTGATGTTCTCAGGGTAAAATTGCTCTGAAAGGAAGGAACGTGAAGCTGCAGTGAGACTTGGGGAGTTTACCCTGAGCGCCCAGGCGCACGTGGGCCGTGCCGTGCAGGTGGCAGGCACTGCGCTGTTGTCTTCCAGCTCCACGTGGGAGAAGTTACAGGCACAAATCCCTCAGCAGCAGGGCAGTTCAAAAATGATTACACCCTCCCACTTTAACGGGTGGGGAATAGTGCTAGCAAAGTACGCTTAAGTACTCCTTTAATTGACTTTGCAACTTGGTTTTCCCATCCTAAAACCGCACAGCTCTGTTCCCAGAGGCCTGTCCGTAGCCCTGTCAATATTGCTCCCTCACACACACTCCTGGCGTGCATGCGGTTTTAGAAAAACTCAGCAGAACGTTATCTTCACGTTGATGTCACTGAAGACAGCTCGGGAGTGAGCTGCAAAGGTCTCAGTGAGGCTGTGGTCGCAGTGTACAAGGGGCTCTTGCCACCGTCTCTTCAGGTCCTCCTCTGCTCCCCAGGCTGCCCCTCGGTGCCACCCCGCCGTGGGGCTGCCGGCGGTGCTGGTGTCACACCCGCAGGAACGGGCAGAGCCAGACCCTTGTGTTCTCCCAGTGCAATTCCCTAAATACCGAAGCGAACGAGGTGGCTCGGTTTTGTTGCTGGTGCCCAGGTGGGCAGGAATCTCCTGTGGCATTGAGGTCTTTCCCTGAGCTCCCAGCAGGTGCGCTGCGTGCTGGCGGCAGATGGTGTGCACGGGGAGCCCCCGGAGAGCCCAGCGGGACCGCGGTGACCGGCACAGGGGAGGCCCCGCGGCTCCTGGCGGTCGCTGTTAATTGTACGTGTCTGAAAACGGCCCCGTTTTGTGCCCCGTGAGGTAGCACGGTGGGTGCGTGTTTAGGAGCTGCTCTGGCAGCTAACGCTGGGTCGCCCACCTTGCAGAGACGCCGTCCCGGTGCCGCGGGCAGCCGGGCTGCGAGGCGGCCGGCGGGGAAGCACGAGGCACGGCTGCGGTTCGCTGCCAGCGAGGCAGCTTCCAAACGGAATGCTTAGCATAAGTAAGGAGATAGCCTGTGTGATTTCTCATCATTAGGGTGAAACCTCATTCCTTTCCAGTTGCTTTTTCATGTTAATTTTGATGACTTTCATTGGGAAGATTCAGTTATTTTATTCCTGCTCCATTACAGAATGAAACAATGGTGCAAGCTAAATAGTATTAGGAAAAAATAAGGTGTGGGGAATTGACTGCGATTGCACAGTGGTGGAATAAAACCATATTTTATTGGAAAAATAATAAGTATGGATTGGCTCTGCTGCATGGAGCAGGCTGGTCTTATTAAAGCAATCTAGCTATGTATATAGAAAGGGCAAATATTTGTTGAAATGCTGCAAAGAGGAACTGGGTTTGTATTGTCCATCACTGGGAAAATGCAATTTTTTTGCTTCATCTAAATTCCCTTTCTCGCTCAGAGAAGTGAGAAACAGTATTCCAAGGAATACTGTTTGTTTAGTATTCCTTGGAAGCTTTATTGATCAGGGAACTCTGCTGAGAGCTGAAAACTGTCTGAGCTGCTTCTGCAAGTGGGTTTTGTAAGGGACAGTTAAACAGGGACATTGGCTCCTGTCGAAGCCACGGCAGCAGCCCCGGTACAGATCTTCCTTCACTTCTGCGTTTGCTCTCCTGTTCATCTCGTGCTGGGGTGAGGGGTGAACGTAATAAATGGTAGTAATCAGTAGAGTAAAAAGTTTCCTATGAGTAGAAAATAATTGAATCTGCTGTGCTGCGAAGAGTTTGGATTTTTCTTTTTTCAACAAAGATTTTGCCTGTCTGCCATCGGCGTTGTGCAGCCCCACAACGGTTCCTCTCTTCAGCCCCTGCAGCTCCTTCTCCCCCTCCTCCTCCTCTTCACGCCTTTGGCAGCCCCACCGCTCCATTCGCCAGGGCTGTGCCCCACAGCTGGATCAGAAGGCAGGGGGACGCGTGGGCAGGCGGACAGCGCTCCTTCACGCGCACCGCTGCTTTGGGCTGGAAATGAAGATGAAAGGCCGGTGCCTGCCAGCACCGCGGCCCAAGTAGCGCAAATAATTCTAACTAGCCGTTTTGCAGAAATAATATTTCTTTGTAAAGGACTCGCAGTTTTTAAATTACAGGGAAGCAGTCATCAAGAACAGCAAACGCCGGTTAACGTGTGCTCAGCATCCCTGCGGCGCGGGTTTCAGCGGCACCTCCTTCGGGTGCAGAGTTCAGCTGCGTTTCAGGGAGACGCTGTCATCTGGAACACGGGCTTCCAGCTCGCCGCCGATTTGTCTTAAATCAAGCAAAAAGCGTTTGAGAAGTGGCTGGCTACCAGGAAGCCATCTTCAAATAACCGGTGTGTGCAGGCTGGCGGTCGAGCCAAGGCTGGCTGGCCGGCACCTACCGGGAGCCGCGTGCGGGGTCCCCGGGGAGCTGCACCCTGCGGCCGCCCCGCGCCGAGGCACCGCGCTGCCCGGCGTGTCCGCGCTGCTCTGCGCTGCACTGACAGCGTGTCGATGAGGCTGCCGCTTGGGCAGTTTGCCTGATCCCCTCCCTATCAAACGCAAGTTTTTAAAGGCTAGCCTACTTGCCAAATGTTAATTATTGAAAATAAAGTATAACTGCCTTTAGATTATTGACTAAGCCACTAATTATTAATTTAGTCGCTGTTGAAACGACGTCCATTAAATAAGTGCTGGTTTGGATGTATTCAATAAATTATTGTCCTGTACTGAAAGGTATTATTAATCTCCCATCACCGTTTAAATGTTTGAATTTGCAATGAGCCGTTCCTGATATTCAAGATATTATTCACTTTGTTAAATCTTAAGCAGGATTTTCTGATGTGAATACCCAATATATATATTTATCAATACTTCTGTAGCACTTGGCACCACAGAATAAAAGCTTATTGCTGTATATCCTCCACATGTCCTTCACAAATCCGTGACTGTGTCTTTTTCTAATTAAGTTGGAGAGAAATAGAGAATGCAGACCAAAAAAAAAAAAAATCAGACCTGGATGGAGAGAGTCCCACTCTAAGAATCCGTGAAAGCAGAAAGAGAAGTTTGACAGAGAGGACTCAAACTTATTAGGCAGATACTGAAATAAATTAAGACATCCTTTTTGACACAAGAGGCTTTCTGCAGTGTGAAACAGAGTGTCAGCCGTAAGGACTAAATCTATCAAGTGTTGATGGTGGAGTTAAGATACAGTGCATGGCAAGTGAAAACACAACGCGGTGATGGACCTGGGTACCTACAAGCTTAGATTTCCAATCCAGGCTTACACTGGATCCTCATATTCATATTCAGTGTTAAGATTTGTCTTAATGTAGGGTATTTTGTCCTTTTAACTTCTGCTTGTCTAAGGAACGTAGGCATTTTCTGTCCTTGCTGTGCTGTTTATACTATTCTTGACTATGCAAAAAGTGATGACCTGCTCCATCTACCAGTATTTGACCTCTGATCTTCAGTCTAAAAATGGTATTATATTGGCCCAGGTGGGGAAGGATCTGGCAATGTGGCAGTTAAAATCTCGCACTAGATTTAGAGGAACTTCTTTGTAGCTTCTGCGTAGCATGTAACTATTTTCAGTGCAGTTACTGGTGTGCTGCTTTTGAGGATCTGGCCCTTCATAAGTTTGATGGTGACACTAAGAGTATAATAACTGAAATATAATGGCTTATTCCTTTAATGTAACAGACTAAAGAGATTTTTAAAACTGTAATAAGTCTCTTTACAGAATGTATTGTTTCCTATAAAGTAACTTTTAAATGTGTTTTCATGCTCTGTGTTTTTAATTCTTGATTCTTGAACTGGAAGTTAAATTCTGGTGTTGATCTGGTGTTAAAGATCAACATGATCTTGAGAGATCAACATGATCGTAAGATCAACATGATCTTAAGATCATGATCTTAAAGATCCGATGATCTTGAGGTCTCTTCCAACCTAGAAATTCTGTGAATTCTAGAAATTCTGTAAAATACTTGATACCTCTTACCCTTCAGACACTTTGCAAGACAAGGTGTGAGTGGTATGCCATTGCCTCAGAACCAGGTTTCACTCTACATCCTGATCACAGTTACATTTGCTTATTCGCACAGGCTCCGATAAAAGTGAATTTACAACTACTCAATGCTTAGATAGTTTCCAAAGGTCCACCAAAATTCTCACGTTGGAGTAAAATACAAGGTATGTACTTTGAAGTATTATATTTAACACCACACAAAAAAAATCGGAACTGGGAAATTTGCAATGATCAAGCAGCTCTCTCAAATGAGACCTAAAATTTTCCTAAGAGAGTCAGAAAATTCTGTCCTTTTAATCCAGCTCCCTTTCTTTCCACTTGCTTTTAAACACAGTTAGTGCAAAAATTTTTCTATTCCAATCACTTAAACTCCCATCTTTAATGGAGAGAGCTCAGCCAGGATCCTTTTTTCATTATGCATTCCTTTAAAAAAATAATAAATTGCTTTTTCTTTCCAAGACAACGTGTCAGTTACAAAATCATGGTATCTTTCCAGGTTGAAAGACTTGTTCCTCATGACAGGTGTCAGGATCACTGGTGATGCAAATTAATATTAAAGAACAATAAATGAGTGGCAGAGGAAATCTTCAAAATCTTCTCCACTCAAGACTCTCAGCTGTGGACCTTTAATGCCCATAAAATATGAATTGCAGCTAGGCAAATTATTGAAGGACTCAGAGCACTGATATGTGAAGAGCACGAGAAGATCCAGCTGACAGGCTCTTAGAAAACCAACCAAAGCATTTCAGATGCCACTTGGGCATATAAATAGCTTCCATACAGGAGTGGTACTTGGGTAGTTCAGTGTAAGGATCAAAATTGCAGTCATTATTATTCAGGTTTTATTCATTACTCATAATTCATAGCTAAATTATTTTACAAGCGTATGTCTGTAAATGCTACTGTTTGAAAACACAACTTTTATCATAAAAACAGGGACGTGTACTTGGGGCTGAAAGTAAACAGAGAAAACTTCTCCAGTTACCTAGGGAAACCTAGCATTTGAGAATGTTTCTGTTTCCCACATTATTTTTTAGCGCTATTTCTGACACTCAGCATTGCATTTTCACTCCTTTGGCTGGATGGTGCCCTGGGCTGTGCTGGGACCAGGCGCTCCTTCAGGCCTCCCACCCCGCTTGGCCTCGCTAGCCTCAGGGGAAGGTGCTCCCGCAGCAGCAGCTGCTTTCCCTGCAGGAAACGCTTCCTGTGCCCAAAATGTTTCCCTCATGTGAGATGCCTGACGCGTTACTGCTCCAAGAGCGTAAGGAACACGCGGGGAATCAGGCTGTTGGAAGCGCAGATTATAAATGTGGCAGTAAGCCGCTCTCCTGAACAAGGGAGAGACAACACCGAAGAAAGGGCTCCTTGTAGGAGGCTGTGTCCGTGCGGAGCTCCGCTGAGGTTCCCAAGCTTTCTTCCAAGGCACTGGCTTTTTATGCTCCCATTCACCTTTTATTTATTTATTTATTTATTGATTGATTGATTGATTGATTGATGAATTCTTAATTATTACCTGAGTGTCACTGGGAAAATCTGTAATTGTCTGAGTATTGGTTATAGCGATTGACTTTTTTTGGAGCCTTCACTGCTATAAAATGCAGTGTTATGAAATAGCACAGGAGAGGTTAGTGTGAGGAATTTTGTAGAATCAACAGGTGCATACACAACTGCAGCTGCAGATACGTCTGGGGGGTTGTGTGCCACATCCATCATTTGTACTGAGACTCCAGTCAGACACGCGGGGTGGTGTTACCTCTGCGCTCATTGTTGAACTGCTCGTGCTTTCTGTGGAAAATAAATTTATTGACATCTTAGTCTGTATTGATTAAAGCCCAGCTCTTCTTCGGGCGTGAATTTTCCTGTATTTTAACGTGAAAATGCTACGGATAGCAAGCTGAAACAGTGGAAGGACACCTTGCCCATTCATAGGCCCACAGCTGGCATGCTTGCGGGTCTTCATGTAACTCGATTACCAGGTGAGACCAACATCTAAAAATAAAGGGAACGGTCCCAGTCTGCTGGCGTGCTCTGTAACTTGTTGTGGCTGATCCCATAGCCAGTTTTCAATAAGTCAGTTTACACCGGATACCTGCGAGCATTCTGTTTAGTTTTTCCTTATATATTTTTAATAGCGCGACTCCTGACTTGCTCCTGGTCAGTAACCCCTTTACATTGTTGGCCATCTTTTATACATGATACAGTAAATTAAACATGGAGAAAAAATCTTTTGAAATACAGTTTCTATACATGCTTCTCAAACATAGCTGTTTAGTGAGACAAAGTAGGATAAAGTAAAGTAAAATACAAAATAAAAATCTCCCTGAAGGGCACTGCTTTGTTTTTGTGGAAGTTCACCATAAATATTTATACACCTAATCCCAAACTTTAAGGAAAGTATAAAAGTAAAAATCACTACTGTTCACCATAGACCTAATTCTACCTTTATTTTTTTTATTTTTTTTTTCCGCAATATCAACTTGCTTTTATGTCATAACTGTTTGACTAAGTGACCAGAAAAATTAAGGATCGGAAATGCTGGCTCTTCAGCAAGCATTCCACGTAAGAACAAAATCATGCTGGCTGGACTGCATTTTGCTTTGGCAATAGTAAAGACCACGCTGGTGAAGTAAGGGCTGCTGTTGTTGGGCTACCTGCTCATTCTGCTGCCTTCGTGTGCCTAGGTGTTGGGACGTACAGTATGTCGTGTATGTGATGCACACAGGCCAAGCAATTGTTTGGTCAGAAGGGCTTCCAAAAGCCTTCTCAGTCCAAAAGGACTTCTTAGTCCTGCCTGTTTATCACACGTCCTGCTATAGAAATGATCCGTATCTATTACTTACGCCTTATTTAATGCAGTTGAGATCTGGGTGGTGAGAGGTGAGCCATGGGGATGTTTTATAAGCTTCTCTGCTTCTGCAGTAAGCTTGCATTCCCAGCCGGGACGGTGAACATCCCACCAGGGCATTCGCACAGCTCCTGCCCAGACTTCCAGATAAAGGCAGAGATTTTCGGTCTCTGCAGCTTTCCTGCAGGGTCCTTTTCTGAGCACCACGTTTGTGTCCAGGTTTGAGAAGACGAGAGCCTGATGTCCATTCCCTTTCTGCACTGGACAGACCCTTCAAAATGACACTGAAATTCTTACTGATGTGATGGCCTCGTTTTTCATTACATATGCAAATCAGGTAATTACTTGCTGGTATGCAACCGCATGCACATTTTTTGCATGGATAATTCAGAAAATTGTGCCTCAGGTGTTAAATGTTAATCTTTTTCCACACATGCCACTCAATTATTTATTTTAATGCACTTTTTTCACATGCACATCTATGTCTGCCTTGACACAAGCAAAAAATTACATCCCTTGAAAATTCAACACTGTGTTAGAAGATAATTGCAGTTTCCCATAGGAGAGAATAGTTCTTTTTTTTTTCTTTTTTTTTTTTTTTTGATCCATAGTTTATTTTGTAGTGGGAATAAGCTCTTTGTAGAATATTTGCAATAAAAAGCTCTGAGATTGATTAAATGCCTTAGGTTCCTCTTGGCCATTAATCAAACTTGGCAGCCATTTATTGCTTTGAACAGTGCAAGGCAGGAGAGATAATCCTTTAAATATAATAAGTCCCTTCAATATAATGAAGTATAAATACCAGCGTGGTGATGTAAAAGTTATATCTTTTAGTAATGACATAGTAATAATATATTACTCATAACCGATGCTCCTAGTTTCTAAATTTCTGACAAGCACAAGCGGTTTATCATTTATGTGGGAAAAAAAAAACTAGAAAAAATTTACCTTTTTACTTCTAGTTAGTAAACAAGCAAACAAACAAAAAACCAAATTGGATAAAAGGGAGAGGAAAAAGATATTCTGCTAGTATGGGGCTCCCCTCCCCACGCCCCCAGCACAGAGCATTTATGCAGATCAGTGCAAATATTCTTGCGACATTATTTCCCTCGCCAGTTTCAGAGAACAGCCCTTTATTCTAAGTATTGCAGAATCTTTGGGATTAGTCATAATTTCCATCTAAGTGCAGACTTGCAGCACAGCAGCAAGCACACAGCTGTGGCCACCATCCGTGGTCGCACAGGCGCAAGGTGCCGAGCACCACGCGGTGAACCGGAGTGATGGGCAGCGCGCTGGGACTGCTGGGGGGGGGCTGTTTGGGGCTGTTTGCATCACATCGTGCTGCCTTGCTTATGAAGTGCTACAAGGTGTTTAGAAGTATTTGAGGGGTTGCCCAACAGACACATGTAAATGCAAACGCGCCCAGAAGCTGCCCCCTGGCTGGGCGCCCCCAGATCCATGGGCGGGATCTTGCCTTCCCCACGCCAACTGCCCCAGCTTCGCCGGCTTCTTTTTCGTTGCAGACAGCAGATCTTTCTGGAACATGCACCAGAATTTACTTTGTGCTAGAGTCTCGGATTTTCTAGGACACTTGCTTACCCTAGATATTTTTCCTTTCTAGTCTCCGTCTGTTTACGGATAGACCCAATTAGGCAGATTTCAATCAGCACTGAGCTCTCGGCCTCAGGTTTAATGAAGGCTTGCTTTGAAGCCTGCGCTGCTACGTCTGAGACTCAGGCGGCTGCTGCTCCCTGTTGCCTGCTTGCGAGAGCTGTACACAGCACTTTATACAAGTTTGGTTTTCTGTCGTGTTTTGCTTGATGCCAGAAGGGACCGTTTCTTGTCCCAGGAGATGGTTCAAGGACTGGAGTCTTGGTGCTGGAGATCGCACCCCGAATGGGACGTGGCCCTCCAGTGTTGTTGGAGCAAGGGATAGTTCATGCTCTTATCCAACACAGATTGCCCACAAGAACAACGCAATCTGTTTCTGGATGCCAAGAGCATACTTCTGCAGCGGTGACCTCTGGTTTGGCACAGCTGGGCGGGGAGGTCTCAATGAGAGGCACGGCTGCTGCTGAAGGGCTGACCCCTCCACGGGCCTCGGGCTACGGGGCCTTCAGCAGGAGGACTCAGGTCTCGAGGAGAACCTGTCCTAGCTGGTCTTTGCTCATCGAACTCAGGTTTGGAAACCCCAGTGATGCCCCCAAATGCTACGTGAGGACCTCTCCTGCCTTTATACGTACTGTTCTGAAGGCTTGGAACCTGGAGTTCTGCTGATTTTTGTTTTTATTATTTTTTGTCTCCTTACCTGGATTTGTACTTCTATGGATAATTATGTTTTTCATTCTTCTACTCTAAAGAGTGCCTAAAAATACAAAATTTACCCACTTCCCAGGCATCCTCCGATGCATAGGCACGGAAGATCCCAGAGGACAGTGCATCTTCCTATTCGTGTTATTACAGCTGTGCACATTCCCTTTTTCTGACGAGGGAAGTTCCTGCCCTGATAAATCCCCTGGAGCCCGTAGGGGGGCACAGTATTCCCCGTCTGTATTTCACCACCGACCCCTGAGCGTGCACACTAGAACAAGTGACAAGAAGGAAGATGCAGGCATCCATTTCACATCACTTCTGTCAAAAAGCGCACGGCTAATTGCCCGCGGTGGTTAGCAATGCCAGCAGCAGATAGCTCCCGGACAGGCTGTGTGCGGAAGCAGCGCCGAGCGGCTGTCACGTCCCGGCGCTGGAGGAGCTCGCCTTTGGTAGCCGGGCCGGTCACAGGGCAAAGTGACTTAGAGAGCACAGGTCTAGCAGCTCGGCCCCCGAGAGACTCCCTTCTCCATCCACTCAGGTGAGGCCCCCACCTTGCCGCGTGCCATTCGTGGTGCTCTGTGCCACGGATCTGTCCTTGTCCTGTTGTATTTAGTTCCGCCGTGACTTACAGGGACGGTCGCAGCCATGGTCATTTACCCCTGGCAGCGGGGCCAGTCCCTGCAGCCGCAGCAGGGTCCGTGCAGGGGCATTCTGGCTCTGTATGGAGACAAGTCGGAGTGTTTGACATGACGCTTTCTTTAAATATTTATAACACTACCAAGTTTGAAACTTTAGATATAGAAAAGATTCTGGTTCCAAGTCCAGAAAACACACAGGATGCCTTAGAGGTTATTTGTCTCAGAAATTAAAGTCATCAACTGGAATGGGCAATATTTGCATTATCTCTCTAGTTGTATTTCAGAGCTTTAGTGTAAATTCTTACTTCCATATAAATTTATTATTTACCTTTGTTGATGGAGACCTTGTCTCAAGTTATTTATCATATATATCAAGTGTGATTATATTTCAACTTCAAATTATTACTGGCAGATATGTCTATTTTCTGGCACCTCTCTTTATTACACTTTGTGCTAGGCAATTCATTTTTCCTGATCAAGTCAGGGTGTCAGACATGCAGGGTCCATGATTTATTGCTCTGCTTCCATACTATTTGTCTTGAGTATCCAGCTGTTCTCCAGCTGTTATTTTAGCACGTGTCTTACCTTTAGAAGGTTTTAACCGTACGGTAAAACCTCTAATGCAACTCATCTTCATGATCCAGTGTGATTATGTTACGTACTGTAATCATTGCTGGTAATCTTTTTGCTCTTCTTTTTTTGTTTTGAGTATTTATATGTCCTATAGCTAATTACTACTTTTTGGTGCTCTGTGTAGTTGAAACATCAAAGAAAACTGTAATTTTTGTTCAGGCAGTTCAGCGGTCAGAACAGAACTTCTGCAGTACTGCATTATAAGCGCATACGACATTTATTTATGTGGTAAGCAGCGAGCGCAACGGCTGCCGTAAGAGAAATCATGTTCTTACGTAGCACTAGAGCCCATAGCAGTTCAACAGCAGTTGTTTAAAGACATGTTAATTAATTGTTATAAGCATTATCAGATGTGTTTATTTTAGTAATAGTGCTTAATTTGGGTTATAATTTTAAAATTTGACTATATCTGTAATTGGTCACTTTAATTCAACCTGGGATATAGTCAAGGCAATTTTTCCGTAAGACAAAGGATATTTTACCCCTATCAAAGTTTTTTACTATTTCTGATTACATTATTTTATATCCTGTCAAGTGCTGCCTAATTTGTGTCTTCAGTGAAAACATTGCGTCACACTAACCACAGAGACTGGGTATTCTGCCCTGTTTGATTGAAGGGTCAGTTTGGGATTTGTTAGCTTGTCCCCATGGTAGTGTTTGTTGGTGGTTTTTCTTTTTTCTTCTTTTTTTTTTTTTTTTTTTCCCAGGAGGAGGGGTTTACTTCATGCAATACAGGAAAAAAAAACTGTGTTACCGTGAGGGTGCTCAGACACTGGAAGGAGCTGCCCAGGTTGTGGTAGCTCCATTGCTGCAGATACTCAAACCCAGCTGGACATGCATCTCCCAGCAACTCCGTTACTGAAAAGTGACTCTTTCAGCAGTCAGACACTGACCTCAGACCCTCAGGGCAGACTGCACAGCTTCAGCGTGTGCCCAGCCTTTAGTCTAGGAGGATGGGGTGAGAGCACTGGCGCTGGTTACTCATATCTGACAGTTCTCCATAAAAATGTGGTGCTGGCTAAGGCACGTTTTGTTGTGCTAGTTCTGGCCCGGGCACGTTCTCTAGAATAGACACGTGTGGACCAAAAGTTCATTTTCTCTGCTGAGGACAGAAGGATTTAATGATTTTGGTATTGCATGATTGGGTGTAGAAAGAAGGGATTTATGTAAGGTTGGCTATTCATTTCCATAACAGTAGTGCTAATTATTTTCAATTGCAGTCTTTAAGAAACAGAAGTGAAGGTTTTCGGAGAGGTTTAGGACTTGCTGAGGGCAGAGGGGCTGGCGCGGTGCGTGTGGCCGGGCAGGGGGCGGGCTGCAGTTCCTCACCCTTGTGAGGTCCGTGGCTGCCCACTGAGGCGGTGGGGACAAAGGGAGCTGGGCACGGCGTCAGCCAGCACTGCCCTGCTTGGTGCCACTGGTCTGTGAGCGGCGCACCACTGCTTCACCTACATTTTGGGAAACAAGGCCAAACGCAAATTTCTTCCATTTTCCGTTAGCAAATGGCTCCCGTGCCCCTTTTCACATGTCGTCGAGCAGAACACTTCATATTTAACTACGGTGCTTTCTGTAGCCTGTCTGCTTACAGGTCCTGCTGCTTTAGAACATTTGGGAATATTTCTTCGCGAAAGGTTTGTTTCTGCCCTAGCAGCCGCTCACGTACCTGCAGGCCCCCCGCACGGGCGGGCGATGGGGAGGCAGCGGGGCCCAGCCCGCGGCTCTGCGCGGCGGTGTGCCAGCGCCTTCACACGGGCGTGCGAAGCGGGGCCGTACCCCGCGTGTTCGCATGCCCGTCTGTCTGAACGACGGTGACCCGGAATAACGGGGGTCCGGGGAGCTGCAGGTATGCGTGAAGGTTTCCAGGAAGTTTGAAAAATAGGGAAAGGTGCATAGTTGTATCTGCCTCGCAAATTGAAATAATTTCCAGTGTGTAAAGAAGTAATTTATTACACCGATCATGTTAAATTAGTAGGTGGGCCAGATTCTAGTCTAATGTTAATGAATTATTTTGGCGCCATGATTCTTAATACCAAGTCTGGGTGCTGCCCAATATTTCATGTTGTGTTTTTTCTTTACCTCGAAGTATAAGGGAAATACATTATGTGCAAGCAATCTTGTTTTACCAGATTGGAACTGACTCATGAATTAAACTTAGAAGAGGAATCTTTTTTGTGTTTTAATTATACAAAGACAGTATGTCGGCAGTGCTGTCACATTGTGTTCACTGGAATGACTTGTCTGGATTGCCATTTTACTAAATCGGAAGTAATTGAGCAGGGATTATCCACGGCACTGGAAACATAGCCATTTCCTTTGTTAAGCCAGCTCCACAAAGACTTTTTTTGTGAATAAGCATGAAGTTTTTTAAAGGGGCTGGGACTAAAACGCAAAGCCCCTCTGCCAAGTGTTCATATTTTGGATGTGCGTGCAAAGGCCAGTTCTTTACAAATAGGGTCCGGAGGGATTGTTAACAGCAGATGAAGGTTTCTGTGTATTCACCAGCTCTGGGGTTTCCTATTTGCCAACACTACAAGAGCACTGTATTATAAATGAGAACAGCTTGCCGAGAGCTGTGGTTTCATGTTCTCTGAGAACAGACGAAGTCAACGTGTTCCGATAAATTTGCAATGAAATGTAAGAGTGGGTTACTTCCAGTGGAATGCATCTTCCACGCGGAGAGGGGGATTTTTTTAATTATTGCTTTCTTACTGAAGTGCTTTGTAAATGTGGTTTTGTGAGATTCTTTGCAACAACTTGTAGACATCTTAGAAAGAATTTTGAAACACTTTTCTGGGGTGACAGCATTAGGAAGTTGGCAAAAATATGAACCTATGTTCATAATAACCAGCCAGTTTCTCTATTTTGAGGAAAATTAAATAAAAACCATATAATTAAATCATTCCCTACTTCCCCACGCTGGGACTGTTTGCGTGTGGCAGCGTCTCCAAAGATGAGAGATCAGAGGTCTGTAGAACACGAGTCCTTCCCTGGGAGAAAACACACATCCCTTGTCACACACATCCGCGGAGAGGAGAGGAGAGGGGAGGACAGGACAGGACAGGAGAAGTATTCCAGGCATGTTTTCAGGCCCACAGGAGGATCTGGCACAGCTCCGCTTTCTGCCATGGCTGCTGCATTGCTGCGGCCTCTCTCCTACAGGGTAATGCGGATCTCCGATGGGACAGGCAGTGTTAGATCAGCACCATCTGAGTTCTTATTTCACAGCACAAACGTGTCCTGAAAAGTCTTTCAAACAGCACCTGGCACATCATTTAAATGGTGCCACAGGGAATACGCAAGCAAAACTGGGTGTAAAATTTAGGTAAACTGTTGTCTCTGTGGGACTTGTGTTGGTTTGCCAGGCTAAGGACTTCACGTGCAGCGTGTGAGAAGTGAAACGGCAGTACACGGAGGAAATTCTACACAAAGAATTCAAAATAAATTCATATTTTCAGGCTGAGGAAATAAAGTCTGTTGAGTTAAATGCATCCGTTATTTTCAAATGCACAGTATGAATGTAAATGTTTATGTACAGCTACGTGCAAGATTAGTGTGACTGGAGTGGGTATTTCACATAGCAGCTGAAATCAGCAGCCAACCTGGTGGCAGTGCGGTGAAGAAAACCACCGGGAAGCAGGGACAGGCAATGCTCGGTTTCTTTCAGAATTCAGTTCTGGTCTCTAAAATAAATGGTCCGGCACCGAGCTGCTCCCCAGCCTGGCACCCACCTTCGGGGAAAAGGAAGAGAGGGAAAAGGGAGAGTTTCCTGCAACTCCTACCAAAAAGTGCAGCGCCAATTTATATGCATATTTATAATGGTTATTAATTGGCCAGTTTATAACCCAATTTGCAAACCTCACCGGAGTGGTCAATTTAATTAATCAGGTTACAGCTGCTCTGCGCTGAGAAAGATTAAAAAGGGAGGGACAGAGAGGAGAAGAAAGGGAAGTGAAGAGAAGGGTAGGATAGGGCTACCAAGTGTGCTGCCATGGGTACGGGCACGTTTGTGTCGTGTTGGGCAGCCCTGGGGAGCCAGGACTGCCGAGGATGCTCAGAGGAGTAGCAGGATCTTACTGCAACACCTCCAAAAATCGACGGGCTTCCTGAATGGTCGTCCGTCCCAGTGAGAAGCGGATACTCATACCTGTATAGTTAATTAAAAAATTGTAAGTATTTGGGGCAAAATAATGCCTTTCCTTTTGTCTCAGACTATCCAAAAATTAGAGCATGGTGTGCTCTAACTAAAGTGTTTCTCAAATGCATGTGATTCAGTTTTGGTAAGCTAAAAGTGACACATACAATAGCAGAAAATACGCGTCTCTAGGAAATGCTCTTTAATTCCTGCCATTCCCTTCTGACTTCTGGGTATTACACAGATGGTTATCCTTTGCTGTGGTGCATTAGAAAAGGGCTTTCCACAGGCTTGCTCACCCGGAGGGTGCGTAGCAGCCCTTCATGGCAAAGCACAGCTCCTTCAAGGACTTCGTATTTAACCACCGAGGCCTAAAACGGAAATGCCTTTAGCCTTTTTTTGGAGATATTGTGGTTTTTTGACCCCAAATGGCCTTTCTCCTTGTCACGTAAGGTTGTTCTGTTTTAAGGAAGGCCCCGAGCCCTGCATATGGCACGTCTGAGGGAACCCCCTAAGCGTGTGATGCTTGGTGCCAGCCCCCCGATGGATGGCCTCAGGGGCGCCGTGCACCATCTGCGTCTCCTCAGCGGGCTGGTGGAGACCTCTGCGGTGATCATCCAGGATGCGTGATGCGGAGCGCTCTGCTGCTGCTCCCTTGCCCACCCCCCATGCACAGGGGGCTCTCAGGAGGTTTCAGAGTTGGCTGTCGCTGCTGATGGGGCGCGTGGCGGTACCGGAGGCTGCCGGCAGGACGGTCTCAGTGTTCCAGTGAGGAATCAAGTGACACAACCTACGTAGGCAGGGCCATTTGTAGGGTGCAAAGATAACTGATGATTGAACGCTTCCCCCATGTGTTGTTTTGCTCGGCCCGTCCCTGCGGCTGCTGCCAGGGCACGCCGTGGTGCCGCGCATCCACGTGCCGGCACGCCGTGCTCCTGCCGCGGGGAGGGGTCATCTGCCCAGCCTGCACCGAGCTCGTAGAAGACACACTTCAGGAAATGATGCGGTGCCACGCTGTAGTATTTGCATTGTCAGTATTCAGAGAACGTAAAGAATTTGTTTCTTTTTGTGAACTGTGGAATATGCGGCTGCTGAAATCTCCCAGCAGGGCCTCCTTAGGTTTTGCTGTGGAAATTGCAGTAAAAGTAAACAGAAACAGAGAACGAGACAGGCAGAAAAAATATTTCCATGAAGCTGACATGGAACCTTTCCAATTTTCATTCTATTAGAAGTATGTAAAAATGTAATGTTAGACAGTTAGACATAATAAAAAAAAGGAAAAAAAGATTTTTTAATTCTCAATTCTCAAACAGCTCTGGGTGCATTATTGGGGTTTCAGCCATACTTACTAAAAGACACAGCTTTGGTGTTTATGACCCTTTTGCAGTTTAGCTTCATTTTTCAAAGGTGAATACAACAAAACCGGTATGCTCGGCGTGTATCTGACTTGGAGGTGGTTTGTTTCCTCCGTGCCGTCAGCCTGGTAAATCTGTCCTGATCGCTGCTGAGGTTTTGGTTTCCACACCACACTGCTTGGCTGTGGCTGTGTTTGCTGAAGGGTGTGGGGATGGTTTCCAGCCTCCAAGCTTAGCCACACTTATGGGAGTCACCTGTGAGGTGCATCAAATGCGGCTGTGCTGGGACCAGAAGTTCAGGAGCTCCTGAGAAGAGACTTGCTTGGAGAGATATGTGAGATATGGTTTTCTCTGATACTGTACAAATTGGGGAAAAAAATGGTTTTGAGCAACGAAACCCAGCAATAGCAAAGTCAGAAAAGTTTATTATATCTGTTGCTTCCGTAGCAGTCAGAGCTTTGCTTGCATAAAAGCAGTATATTCAGGGCATAAAGAGCATGCCCTGCCAGGGATACGGTGGCTACAAAAACATGGAGTGTATTTGATTATGGCAAGATTTGTTGCTCTGGATCCACAGTGTCCCTGCACACATGCAGAGGTGGTAAAGAATCAGTTTAAAATCCTGCCAGAGGGAAGGGAAGGAAAGGGAGCCTGGAGCAGGCTGTGGCAAGACTCCCTGGAGGCTGGCACCTTCCAGTGCGCACCAAGCCAGCCGCTGCCCTCCCTCTGGTCACCGTGGCCTTACTGAGAGGTCGCCCGCAGTGTCCCGGCGTTGTTTCTCTTCTGTTTGTGGAGGGAATTTTAATAAAACACAGTTCTGCGTGGGTCATGGTGACCACTGGTATTTTTTGCTGAAGGAAAGAAAAGATTCCCATGAAAATGTGAAAAATGTCTTCAACACACCATATCCCAAAGCTTTCTGAGGAGAAAAATCCCATTTTTATGATAGTTTAATTGTTCACAAACTGGCTGTTTGTGAAAAGGTAATTCAGCATCGAGAATGACTAATGGGAGCGAATTGCCGTGCTGCGCGCAGAGCAGTTATTTACCATGGTTACACCGGGAGATGCAGAAAGGTGCAATTATTCTGAGAGGTGCTGCAGATCCTGTTTACTTTTTATTCTTACCATCTTTCGAATGTGCTTTTTCTATCTTCATACAAACAAAAAACAATTAGGCGTATTTATCCAATTTTGGTGAATAGCGCCTGTAATTAAAAGCCTGCTCGTGGCCTGGGGGGCGGCAGGGGTGGGCCGGGGCTGGGAGGCGAAGTCGGCGGCCTCGCGGTGGCGGAGGTGGAAGCCGGAAACACCCCTGGGCGGGTTGGGGCCGCCGGCCGTGCCCAGGGGGGCTCAGACCAGGATGTGTCAGCCCAGGGGGGCTCGGGCCGGGACGTGTGGGCGCAGTGCTGCGCCCGCTCTCGCCGCACCACAGATGCCGGTGCCCCCGAAGGCCGCGGAGCTGAGGGCCGGAGGAGCCTTTGGGGCCGTGGCTGAGAGCACGCCTTGGGAAATGTCAGAAGGAAATGCATCTTGGCACGTCTGACCCACTTCAACTCAAAAATAGCATAACTGATCAATTCCGAGGTGCTGTCGTAAGTGACAGCAACATGCAGTTTTGCTCAGACACTTCCACAAGGCCTTCTGAGATCTGGGGACCTCCAGCATCCATCCGTGTGTGTTGCCCGGTCTTCCTTTTCCTTTGTCCTTCTCCATGGAGGCTTAGTGTCTTCTGCTGGAGAGAGTGCCACTTCTGTCCCTCACACCTGCAGCTTGGTGTAGATGTGCAGCCCGCTATTTCTTCTCTTTTGCCTGCCTCTCCCTTCCCGGGCCCTACAGCTGCAGCCTGCAGCGCTGGGCCCCGCGCTGTCCCGATGAGCATCCTGCCAGCCGCCCGAGCTGCTGGCTGCCCCGAGGGAGGCAGGGTGAGGACGGGGCACACCACAAACCCTCCTGGCCAGCACGGCACAGCACCAGGCCGGAGCAGGCCGTTGCGCTCCGTGCCGCCGCACGCACAGCCTTCCTCCCAGGCTCCATCTGCCTCTGCCTCGCACCCTCTTTTAGCAGGCATGGCTTTGATCAGTCCCGCTAAATGTACAGAGCTAACGGGATATTTGGGGTTTGATCAGTCTCATTAAGCATACAGAAATAAAAGGACGTTTTTTCCTTGAAAGAATGACTTTTCACGTCGTAGCAGCAGGTTAGTGGTAGAATTTCAAAGGAGTTGCTCTCTTGGGTGCCCCTTCTCGCTTGTTCCGAGCCTGTTAGCCAGCGGAGCAGAGAAAAGGAAGGTGAATTTGTTGTGAAAATAAAAACTCTTGGTTACCGCCTTCAGTCAACAGGAAGGTGATGGCTAGCACTGAAATGAAGTGCTGCTCACTGTCCTTTGCTTTTTAGAAGTTCCATTCCTGTTACGTAGGCCGTTCCCATCACAAAATGTTTTGAGACAGAACTAAGTAAAATAATAGAATATGTTGTGACTTTTGCTTCTCTTTCATCTTTTAGAGGTTTTGTTTTAATATTTAACAATATTTTAATATTTAATACAACTAGAGCTTTTACATAAGCTTGTTGTTCCAGACCCTCTGGTGTGACGCTAAGAAGCTGCCCAGCTATAGGGTTATTAAAACACTTGATGTATGGTTGGTTGGCTGTCAGTAATACGCCTCTCTGCGAGCACAGCAAGCCAGGCACAATCAGGTGTCTGCTCTGGCTTTAGAGTTTCTCTGACAGCCACCCTTAAAACAGCTTGTGCTTTAGACAGCAGCCGTTCAGGCAGTTCCTGTGAGCAGAGCTCGGTGGTACTGTCTTCTCGGTCATCAAAGGACGGTGATGAAAAACACTTCCAGGTTCCCTGTGAAAACTGCACTTCTGTGATGGTAAACCTATGGGTGAAAGGAGCTACACATCCAAGAAATGGATCCAAATCTTTTTGTCTTTATCTGTGCAGTGCTTTCTATCAGATTATGTTCATGCTGATAGGCGTGGTTTGGGCGGTTGTGGATTTTGTGGAGATGATTGCAAACCAGGAATTAACACTCCAGCTGACTGCTTTTCCCCTTGCTAGTGACATTGTATTTTGTAAGCCTGTGCAGACACAGTGAGAGAAGAAAATTTCTCAAATAAGAGCAAATGACAAACTCAGCCCAGGTTTTGTGAAGGATCTATTCCACAAATACTCTCACATTTTCATTTCGTTGCTGTATTTAGGTCACTGAGGTGTTGAATATTTCTTCAGCTATTTGTTTGAAACACAGCACATCTTGGCAGGAAATAAATTTTAACGTTCATATTCTCTGTTCTTCTACCACCAATACCATAAGCCAAGAAAAACTCTGACTAGCCTTCAGCCACGTTAGCAGACGACGCAAGGTGCAGAGCGAAGCGAGGGAGCTTCAGTCATCTCGCTCAGCACACTCCAGGCTGCTTCTCTCATTTTTCCCACCGAGGAGTTTCCTTTCCAGCTGCTCTGCTGATTTCCTCATTTCCCTTTTTCTATTTTGTTTTCAGAAGCAGCAGGGAGGAGTGAGCAATCACTCCTCCTGAGATACGCTTTCTAAAAATTTCACCGTCAGGATTTAGAGTATGTTTTTTGGTCTTATTATTTTATTTAGTTTGATGAAAACAGAAGGTAGCCAATAGCCAACGTGAGCTCACCATCACATCCCATCGTAGCTTGCCCCATCAGTAGAGCCTCCTAAAGAATTACACAGTGAAGTTTTCACACTGGATGTATGTGCATCACTGCTTACTGAAACTGAGTTTGAGTGCTTGAGCACATTTCTGCTTTTTAACGTGATAGAGCACATTTGAAAACGTGATATAAAACTCTTCAGGCCTGTTACAGTGTTTAAAAGATGCGTTTTTCTCCCTTGCCAGGCCATCTTTGATTTTTTGTAGCCATTCTAATAAGCATCGTTACTTTTCCTTCATATTAATTAATAGCTTGTCTTGTGCTAGTTGAACTCAATGTTTGTAGTGGTGTTGGTCTTTGCAATGCCTCGGGTCTGGTATTAGGAAAGTCATAATCCATTTGACTGAGAAAACACAGGGCTCATCTCTCTCTGACATTCTTAGGCTTAACTCCTTCTGTAGATTAAACATAAATTATATTCCCTAGGTATGGAAATTAAAGAAAACTATAAACAGTCATTATTTAAAACACACTTATAACAGCTGTAATTCAAATGCAAACAGGGTAACAACAGGGAGCTGTGTTTGCTGTCATGCTTCACTCTGTAAAGAGTAGGTGTGCAGTATCACAGCACCGCACTCAGCTCGCTCTTTGCGCAGTCGCTGGCACTGGTATTTCCTGGATTAACGTGTGTGCGCACGTACACACGTACGCGTAGTATGCTCTAAGTACATGCGCATACATATTCACACGTGTCTATGAACATGTATAATACACGTATCATGTAGTATATGATACAGTTTTTAAGAAGTATCGGAGCCCGTTGCAGCAAAGGGGGCGGCTTTGCGGGCGCTCCTGCCCGCAGGCTCTGGTGGGAGGCAGCAGCACGCGCGTCCCCCGGCCGGAGCTGCTGTAGCGCCCGCGCTGGAAGCAGAGCTCAGCACCTGCTCGCTTTGCTGCCCACACAGCGCTACAATGGTTGTTTCCAATCCCAGCGCTGGCTTGTTCTCCAGACAGTGCCCTGTTCCCTTCCGGCAGGCTCGTGATACCGGACGACCGTCTGCACACCCAGGGGGCTGAGAGAAGGCTGACGTCTGCTGGCGGTCTGCAGGCAGCTGATCGTATCCAGCCTCGGGAAAAGAATAAAACCCTTCCTTCCCAGCCATTTTGGAAAAACAGCCTGCGGACTGAGGAGGTGCAGTAGTGCTGGGTGGTGCTGGGGTACCCGCTCACCACGAGGTGCAGTGGCTGCGCCATGCCTGCCAGGGGTGCGCGGCGCCTTCACAGGTCCGCAAACCTTCCCTGTGATTAGAAGAGCTATTTTCAAGACGTGGAAAAACTCCTTATGAATCCTTCCAGTTTTGTTAGAATTCCTCTTACTTTGTATGTCTTACTGGTTGTAATTTTGGTAAGTTATTCTTTGTGAAAATAACAGTTAATAATGATTCTCCTGTAAGTTCTTGGCACCAGGTAGAGACTGGGAATGGCTCCGCCCCATTGCTTCCAGAAGCCAGTGCATATTCTCTTGGCTTCTCTTCTCCCAAGTATGAAATGGTTTTCCTACTTCTCTTGTAAAAAGCTGCTCTTAAATCACCCTTCCAGTCAATTAAATTCATTAATTAAAAAAAGATAAAGATCAGCGAGTAAAGGCTGAGCTAATATATGCTTAATGCATTGTTACATCATGCTTTGTCAAACATGCTAGTAATTGCTCATTTAATTTATTCATTTCAGCATTACTGATTGAAGTGTCTTTCTGGACTTTTTGGACCCAGCTGACACTTTTTTATGTCTGCTGGTTGCATATCAAAATGTCACTTTATTATGCTCAACACATTATCTATGACTTCAGTTGCCTTAAAACCTCTAATTGATATGACAGTTTTCACGAAGTTTACTCATAATCTGAGAATTATTTCAATCCTAATATGAAAAGGCAGCTCTGCTTGCCTAGAGGTTTTATTTGTATGTCACCTTTGCATAATTGCAATGTCATGGGGACTGTTCCTCTCCCAGCTACGTCACTTTTCAAAGCGTTACTGAAGATACAGCCTTTATAATACAAGGTCAAGTTGTGCGGTCCTTCATGTGACTTCTCCTGGCATGTCATATCAAGTCATTTGCTTCTTTTGCTTGTTATTTGTGTGCAAAGAAACATGGATTAACATACTGCAAAATAACCTGGTAGTCTTCAGCAGCTTTCAGAGAGGCTATTAAATCTCAAGGGCTCTCTATATGTTTGGCCATCCGAGGGAAAAATTGAAAGTTTCATAAATGGTGTGATTTCTCATGAAACCAGAAAGCAAGCTGAATTGCACAGGCATTTGTTGAATAATAATGATTTGAAAAAATTAATTAAAATATATAAATTGAGGAAATATTCGCCTACTGCTCAAAGGAAAATGTACCTGGCTGAACACAGAGTTAGTTCAAATCTGATCCTATCTTCAGACATCATCTAGCAAAAGCCTAGTCAACAACAGAAGACTTTCTATAAAATGTTAAAATAATTATTCTTACACGAGAGAAAAAAATAGATGAAATATTCAATAAAATGTCAATTTCTTAAAGGTCTTGAGACAAATTGATCATTATGAGGTTTTCTAAAAAGGATTTGATCATAGGCTTTCAGCAATAGTTCACGGTACCTTGTGTGTGCATAGGTGTGTGTATATACATACAAAATATATACATATATTGTCTTTGCAGACGACTTTTTTCTGTCAGTGGATCAGGAATGCTAGATGGTCTGTACACAGGAAGGATTGCTGTAAATGTCACTGCACTGAGTTGGAGACAATACAGAGAATTTAATCACTTTCCTGCGCACGGGCTGGCTCCAGAACACTTTCCTTTTCAGTGTTCTGTGAATATTCATTATTTTCTTAGTCTCCTTTCTCCAGGTCATTAATGAAGATTAAAAAACAAGTGTTCAAATAGCATTCCCTTTGACAAAACAACCAATTCTTTCAATCGTTTCTTACCGCCCGAGGTCCTAATCGTTTTTGCTCTCCTCTAGGTTCTTTCTAGTTCATTTTCCTCGGCGCTGGTGAGGCTGAAGCAGCACAGGCAGGCGCTGGCTCTCCGTCAGCCAGCCGCAGCTGCTGGGCGGGTACGAGCAGCAGCAACAAACCACGTCTGCCCACAGGCTGTTTGGTCAGAAATAGAAGGCTTGAATCAAGAATAACAGTGCTATCGAAACATATTGGCCTTTTTTTATAATGAGGACTCAGGTTTTCATAGTGTCTGACTTCTCTTCTGATACATGCCTGTGCTATATATGGGACCAAAAACCAGTTGGAGCCTTTCCTCTCACTCTCACCTAGCCGGGAGTGCAAAGTAACAGCAAAACGTTAGGCTGGATCTTTGTTAATTTGCAGCAGAAGTGACAATCGAACCAAACTGCACTATGGTTTACAGTGAGAAACCAGGAACAACCTCCATATCTGTCCTATTGACACGTGCTCTGACACTTTCTTACCATAATTTTGGGGTTTGTGTGAATGTGTACCAGCTCCTTTCCTATAGGGAGAAGAGGGCTCGGTTTGGTCAATGCAATTTAGAAAGTGAGCACAAGCGAAGGGCAGTGGAGGAGAAGAGAGTACCAGATGGAGGAATAAGCACCAGTATGGTTAAATGACAGTTAAAAAAAAAGATCCTTGTATCTCATCTTCATTTCTGTTAACCTGTTCATCTATTAAGGCCAGGTTGGATGGGGCTTTGGGCAGCCTGGGCTAGTGGAAGGTGTCCCTGCCCATGGCAGGGGGTTGGAACTGGATGAGCTTCAAGGTCCCTTCCAACACAAACCATTCTGTGATTCTATGACTCTGTAATTCTGTTTTTAATTCTGTAGTTTATGTGGTCTATATCTGTGGCCTTACGTTATTATCTAGACACTGATTTTAGCCTATGTACTTATCTGTCTGAGAGTCTTGTATAACTGTATGAAGCTGTGAATCAACCTTCAAACTACCTGATATTCAATCGTAGCCTAAATATTTTATTTTGAACCAATTAACTATTGAATAAGGGTTTTTTTTATAGCAAATGTTGGTGGCTTATTCGTTCTTAAACAAGTCTGGATAAAACAGTTACCAATGAAGACACATACAGGTAACAGTTTGGAAATCTGTTGATTTTGCTAAAATGCCGTATGCCTCGTCTATTGTTCCTTGTAATCTTGTTCAGCTTTCATGAGAAACTATGAGCTGAGCTATCTTATTTTGGATATTTACTGATGAATAAATACTTTGTTTGCAACTGGTAATGGCAGCAATCAGGAGAGAAATGATGGTCCAGTGCTGAAGCTACTATCTCAAAAATAAGTTCACATGCATATAACAGAAAAACAAGAACATTCATGTTAAAAGTAGACTGTGGCAGCAAGAGAAGTACTTGAAATAAGCTTAACCTTGGGCTGCTCTGCTTAAGAGTCTCATGTTTTGTAGACTGTTAGAGAACAGCAATCTGTACTGATGAGCGAAGGCACAAGTCAACATCCTCCTCTCTTTATCGTCAGTATCTCCTGCTCCATGCACTGAAAAAATAGGGATAGCATCAGATGTCAGGAGGCAGTATTTTTTTGAAGGTAGAATCACTATATGGAAGGTAAAGTAGCTATATGTCAACATTTTATTTCTTTACCCTTAATGTATATGAAGTCCTTTTCCTCTTATCTCTGTACCTGCCTTCTCTCGTCAGCCGGGTGTCACCCCACTGGTGGCAAAAGGTTGGCAAACCCCCGCCACCTACAAAGCTGGCTCACAGCAAATGCAGCGGCAGGTGCGAGAGTCTATGAGCTGAAGAATTTGAACGGAATAATTACTTGTGTTTTTACTATTTCTTGTAATAAATATGATGTCAGGTTATGGAGAAAAACAAATTTCATCTGAAATGAAAATTATATAGGAAATCTGATGGAAAGGAACAGGCAAGAAGGGGTCACAGGCATATCTAAAAATGTGTCGTTCCATGTATCCCATTGGTTGGCCTCCATTAAGCTTCGTATCCAGAAATTCCTTTTTTTCTTCCAAATTTTCAATTCACTTTGAAGTTCTTTTTATCAACAAATTTATTTTTTTAAACAAAGAAAACAGTAAGAATAGTGTAAGTGGTATGACTAATAGTGGTAAGAGTACTGTGATAAATGATAAAACCGTGTGGGATGGAAATATGCGTAACAGAAATCGGAGGGGCATTCACAGGTAAAAAAATAGGACTCACTGTTGGTGCTGTTTCCTCCGGAAAGTGCAGAACCTAACTGCTAGGAGTGTAACTCAGACTGGGAAAGCGACTGGCCCTGTCAAGGTCACTGATGTTTTGCTCTGAATGTCAGGCTCTGATTTATCTCCCCCTACAATATTACTCGGACCTAGGATGGTAAACAGCAATTGCACACTGGTCTCCTGGCCAGTGTCACAGTGCTCTGTGCGTATCAGGCTCCTGCAAATTCTTCAGCCATTTTTGATCCACCTCCCAGAGCTTTTTGTAGTTCATTTTATAACAAAATGATTGATACACTGTCTTTGTACCTCCTTTTTCTTGGTGGATTACATCCAGGGCCACCCAAGCACTGAAGACTTCATTTTGAAGATATTTTCTTTTTCTGTTTTACCAGTGGTCTTCTTAACCTGTTTTCTGTTAAACCAAAGCATCATTATTCTATTGCTGCTTTTTGGTCTAGGTACTGAACTGCCACTGGAAATATAAAAGCATTCAAAACTCATCTTAGCCATGTGCATACTGTTTGTTCTCTCGTCTGCAAACAGAATATGTGTGTTATTTTTGTTCTAATTCTCACTTCACTTCAATTAAGAGATGATTTAAGTAGCACAGCTTTATGATGCTGCCAATTTTCCTGACTTAAAAAAAAAAGAAAAAAAAGAAAAAAAAGGTGCAAACCCATGTAGGAGCCATCGTAGCTGGCGAGTGGCTTACAAAAGCTACATGCAGCTTGTGCATATTTCTGGAAGCGTTGCCAGTAGCCCTAAAAGCAGCATCCAGCAGACACCGCGCAGGTCGGTGTCGGGACACAAAGGCCTGAAAGAAAGGGTTCTTCACACAGAGCAGTTCTGTTGCTGCAGAGGTGTGGCAAGCCCTAACCCCTTAATGTGGTGCTTCAGGAGCACGAGATGCTCTGCTAACCTGCACCAATTGTTGGTAATTACTGCTCTTCTGATTCGTTTACTGATATTGGATTTATAAGACAGTTTGTCTATGGTCCCCATAATGAATTGTAAAGTGATGCCAATGCCTTCTGAAAAAGATGTGAGGTTACTAATTATATTTAGCCAGTGAATTGAAATTGCTAGCGTGACTGTTTGGGACCATTTTGGCAAGCTGCTTATTTGTAAGTAATGAGAAATGTGTATTGCTGGAATTTTACTTCTTTATTTATTTTGAATTACTCCATTACAAAGAAGTTGTTATAGGATAAAGTTGTAGTTAGGTAGGAAAAAAAATGAACATGACAGCAGCTTTGCAAGCTTAGTGATTGGTATAGATTAGAGGAAATGAAAAATGATAGGATGCAGAGTAGCAATTCAAACATTTGACAGTTTTCATAATAAAAAAGCAGTTCGTCTTATACTGAAAGCCTCTGGTAAAGTTTTTATAAGTTCTGAAGGGAAACCAAGTGGTGTCCTGAAAAAGGAGCGAAGTATCCAACCCATTTGGAGAAGCACAGCCTTGAAATAAAGGGTGGCCGCTGGAAGGTCTGCGACACCACGGGCTGCAGGTGGCATTTCTGTAGCGCGAGCACTGGTGGCGTTGGGTTTGGTGGACCCAGACCTGGAGTGATGGGAAAAGGGCTCAGCACTCGTAAATGCAGACAAAGGCTGCCGGCAGGGCTATTTCAATTCTCACTGAAATTAACGTTGGCCAGGCTGGGTCCATGACCTGCCCGGGAGTACACGACCCAGCAGTTGGCTGTGTCTCGCTGCAGCACAAGTACGGGGCCATCGGGGCTGGCTGTGCCCCCGAGCAGCCCCGCCGCTCCACCTGGGAGATGGCCGTCGTTCACTGACTCCTGTCCCACCGAGTTTCACCACCAGCCATAAAACTCTGCCGTGGGCTAGAGGAAAGGACGGGATTAGTGAGGTGGAGGGCGAGGCGCCTGTGATGCCACGAGCAGGCGGCTGTGGGGCACCAGAAGCGGCAGCAGCAGCAGGGCTCTCGGTGCTAGGCGGTGCTTTTGGGCGCTCAGCACCCGGGGCAGCGGGGAGCACGGCAGCACTGTGTGGGCAGAGTGACGCTCAGGTGCCTGTGGAGGCACGTGAGGTTAATGGGACGGCAACTGGGCCACGGAGAGGCCAGCCATGGAGGAAATCTTGCCCTGCTTTTCTGGATGAGGGAATTTTGGGGAGCAAGATAAAAACGCCATCAACATTTTTTTTTCTATACCAAAATAAAACTACTATATCGCAGAATCACACAATCACAGAATGGCTGAGGGTGGAAGGGGCCTCTGGAGATCATCTGGTCCAACCCCCCTGCCAAGCAGGGTCACCTAGAGCACGTTGCACAGGACGGCATCCAGGCGGCTTTTGAATATCTGTGAAGGAGACTCCACAGCCTCTCCGGGCAACCTCTTCCAGTGCTCTGTCACCCTCACGGTAAAGAAATGCTTTCTCAAACATTTGGCATGTGATTCTGTGAACCTGATTGTACGATTCACATTGCACTGCACTGCTGCAGAAGCCAACGTCCTCGATAGAGCCCCAGAGGTGCTTCGTATAACCGACATTTTATAACGAAAGTCAACACATCCTCACTGTCCAGGCTTCAGATCTGTCTGATGTGTGTGGCACGAGTGCAGGTTCACACCAAGTACGGCTGTACCTGCTGCAGCGTTACAGAGCTCAGCATTGCAAGCAGATCAGCAGGCTTACACTTGTATTCCTGCTGTGTTCTTAACGCAAAATATAAGGAATATGGGAAAACCTGCAAGTTTTTATAAGCACATGCTCATGCAATAGCAGTTGGCATTAGAAGCTGGCTGGCAGGAGTTTGCCTCATGCTATTTTGCTTGCTGGGTTTCAAGTGACAAGGCTGTAACAGGGGAAACGTGAGAAAAAAAATAGTAAGTGATTACTTTAGGTTTATTTGGTGACTGTTCTTTCCAGGAAAAACAAAACAAAAAAACACCGAAAAACAACCCCAAGACTGGCTACATCCAGCAATGGCAGCAGGGCTGGGAATGAGTTTCCTTTTCATTAATTCCAGAGTTCTCAGCACAGCTTTCAGTGAGACTCGGCGGCTGCCTGCGGGCCGGGGCTGGCCCTGCTGCTGGCGGGGACCCAGGCCTCAGGGCAGTGCTCCCAGATGCGTCCCAGCAGTCGGGGGGTGCCTGATGACACATCCTCTCATTTTCTCTCTCATTTTGTTCATCCTGACTGCATTTTACAGAATTTCCCCGAATCGCTTACGTTGTGTGCGGGGGCTGTGGCCTTGCTGCCCCTTGCTGTTTGGTGGGTTCTGGCTCTTCTGGCTAACGGGTCGGACTGGGGAATGGCTGTGCAATAGGAAATCACCTCCTACGGCTGCACGGGCCAGCACAGTTGTTTCCTGCGGTACGGCTCGGCACTATGACAAACCCCCAAAGCCTGGAAACATCAGCATGCAATTCATTAACGGCTGCGTAAATTTAGTGTGATTGCTTTTGTTTAATTTCAGTGAGAGAACATGCTTAGACCTGGCCCAAGCACGGGGCAATTACGGTAATAACATACATTACAAACTAATTTAAAACATAAATAATGTATTATTGACCAGAAGATCAGGCTCAGGCCTGGATTTGATTCCTTCTTCACCACCTCGCCGCAGGGCCCAGAGGCCTTGGGGAGGTGGCATTTGGGGATCCCGGTGACGTGGTGCTCCTGAGCAGCGTGGGACCCCCTCATTACGAAGCGGGGTTACAAAGCCAGACCTGAGCTAATTCCCAGGCTTCTGCGGGCAGGAAGTCTTGGGGCAGGAACCAGTGGTTTGTAGGTTCCGGTTGCGTGGCAGCCTTGCTGTGGGAAGTTGTTTCATGTTTGTTAGCAGAGGCTCAGCCAGGATGCCCTCAGTGGGCCGCTGACATTTCAGCACCCGTGTCCCAAACCGGGGGCACACTCGGGTCTGTGCTGGGCCCTGCTCCTCACCAGGCGCCGCACACGGAGCTGCTGTCCTGCCGCAGGACGTCCCTGCTGAGGCTGGCCCTGGGCACGGCAGCAGGGCAGCGAGGGAGCGCCGCCGCTCCTCCAGCACAAGGCCGTTTTTCCTGCTCTCTCTTGTTTTCCTCTTGGGGATTCCCTCCCTTTCCTTTGTTTAAGAGTATTTGGCTGCTTTCGAAACCCTTGTTTTAATTGCTTTTTCCCACCGGGAGTCTTTCTTCTTCTCTGCCAAATGCAATGTGAAAATATTCTATCGATACTTAGTCTTATTTCGTGCCTGCGTGACAGGCCAGGGAGTCTGAACAGCGCCGCCGTAACAGGGGGCATGTGCTTGGCAGCTGGGAAGTGTTTGCTCCGGACCACGCATGTGTTGTTTTTCTGTGTAGGAATTCTTTCTTTAAATTACTGATAGGGAAAGAGATAATACGTTCACACACATGCACCACTATTTTGTTGGTTTTTTTTATAAAAGTATTTCTTGGGTTGAGTCTCAGCGTTTGTGCGTTAAGAACAGCATACCTGCCTTGTGGTATGAAATTAATGTTCCGTCCTCGCTTAGCATTGGCCCCTTACTATTGATTACTTGCTGAAAGAGAGATGATTAGTTTGGTGTTCCTGCCCTGCTGCACGGTGTCAGGAGGGCATCTGAGGTGTTGTAACATGCCGTGACAGGACCGTCAGGGATGCGTTGTGCAGAGTCAGAAGGTAAAGACAAACGAGTGCGTTTCTTGAGTTTTTGGGAGCTAAAGTAGACAACATGCGCGTGTGGCTGTGTGGAAAGCTTACAGCTGACTCGTATTTCAGTGCCTGCACACCAACAGTTCTTACATTCCCCAGCATTACGGTTCCTTATTTTTGGACGATATTTTAGTTAAATTAAAGAATAATAAATGAGTCTTTATGTTTGATCTCAGGAGTGAGAAACAGCCAATTAGCGGACAGGACTGGCAGTGTAATCCTCCCAGAACCAGCGCTTTGTTAGTTCCGAGCAAGTGAGCACAGAAAGGACATCCTTGCTGCATTGCATTGTTTATTAAGTTTCTTTTTGTGGCTAATAATTATTTATCACAGCTATTTACTTGTGCCATGTAGGAATGCACAGACATTCAACTAATCTCTTCAAACTGGCAGCCAGACAGAAGAGAAAGTGCTCGGAGCTGCTGGATTCCCCTGGTCCACAATTTGTGCATTTCCTAAAGCTCAGGTGCCCGGCATGCAGCACGGAGGGCGTATAACCACCGTACGGCGTGCAGTGCTGAAGGGGGCCTAGCACAGAGCCCCGGTTCAGGCACCTTTCAGTTCGGAGTCTTTTGTAGGTGCGCGATGATGGCGACCCAGGTGGGCACCGCGTGCTGCAGGGCACGTCTCCGACAGCCCGCGTCAAGGAGCCCCGGGCTGGCATCACTTAGAGATGGTGCTGGGCCTTGCTGAACCCGCCACGACGCTGAATGTTCTGCCAAGCGTGTCAGAAGTACAAACTGCAATTCACGTCTGAAGCATGGAATACATCCAAGCCGCTTCTGCCATGGTGACCTCGGGAAGAAATTCAAGTGGTTTCTCTCAGAGATTTCCTGAAACATCGGTTCAATTTTAGGTGTTATATTGCTGCATCTGAGTAATATTTCAACTTTTCTTTACTCTCTGAAACTTGTGCTAATAATCTGAAAAGACTTGGCAGGCTTTTAAAATCATTCATTTGATAATTCCTCTTTACCAAATTGCTAGCTAACAATATGATCAGTTGAGAGAAAAAGATTAAATTGCACAAAGATAATTTTCTGAGACAGTGATGATTTACACCGTCTCTTCCAGGTCTGGCTGGAAGTCAGACTGTCTGCTGCCATCACCAGGGAAAGTCGTCCGGCTGCACAGCTCATCTGCTGGAATTCGTGCATTTAAAATCAAAGCTCCGCAGCGCCAGGACTGGCATTCTGAACTCCTCTTCTGATATTTTCTGAAAGAATTCCATTCAAACAGAAATGTTCTAGCGAACAAAAATGAAATGTCATCTTTTATATCTCTTACAGGCTTATATTGTGAGGCTGTACTACAGTCAGTATAACTCTTTAGACCGAGAAAGTTTCTGCACGCCGAGTTTTTACCAGGGAGCATTGTATATTGTCTTCCCGAAATGTCACTCTTTGTGCACTGCTGCACGGAAGTCTGGACTGAAAGTGACAATACGAACTTACATAAAAACGCCTTCCTATTAATATTTCCTTTGGTGTTCGTAGTAATTATAATCAGGATTAATTCGTTCAGTCTGAGAGCAGATACTATACACTATAGGAATTTTAAATTACTGTTTTTGAGCGTGGGAATGAACACAGCCATGCCGTGCTGCTTCGGTGAATCCAGGTGTTGCTCCAAGCTGCAAAAGAACGTCTGCGGTCCCCGTGTCAGGACCACGCGCACTGCAGCGCTGCTTCCCAGCAGGGCCAGCCCTCCTCCTCCTCCTCCCATCCTCCGCTGCTTCATGGAGCGGTGGCACCCTCTGACAGACCTCCCGTCTGCCTCGAAACTGCCTCTGGCCCCAGGCAAGAGGGCAAGGAGAAGGGAACTCAGCGCTCGCCTCCGCAGGCAGGGCAGGAGCCTGCGAGAATGCCTCAGCTCTCCAGGAGATGCTCCTTTCCGTGGGCTGACTGGCAGAGGCTGGACGCCCAGCTTGGGCACATGGCTGTAGGTGTCTGCACTAAGTTGTAAAAATATTTCCTTAGCAGGTCTGCTGTTCGGAAAGAAATCGGAAAAGTGCATTGCATGGAACAATTCCTGCCTGAGTCACTGCTGGTGGGTGCAACTTCATGGCTTTCTGAGTGTCTTGGGGAAAAAAGAAAGACTGGATATGGAATACAGCCATAACATGAGAAATTTCAATTCTACAAGGTCTAGAAAACAGCATCAAGCTGTAATTAAAAAGTTATTGGAGACCTCCATAAGTCTCCAATTTTATTAATGCAACTCTCCCTCCATCAGGAAGGCAGTAATCACTGCAGTGGCATTTCAGAGGCTGCAAAAATCTGGATTCTACCCATTTGGAATGCTAGATGTAATGATAACTTTCTCCTACCCATCCGCTTTTCTAGCAGAAGTTAAAATTCTGCAAAACTGGACTCTGTAGTGGGGTTTAGCAGTGCCCATTACTGCACCAGCCCAACAATGTCAAGGAAAACGGTTTTGGAGCATTATGCACAATGGTTCTGCTGCTGAAAAGAGGAGACTACCCAACTTGTGCTTGTCTGCATATTAATAAAAAGGGAAAATGGGCTGTCGAAGCCAAGAATTAAAAACTCCTGTTGATTAGCTTCGTTAGCAATCAGTGTGTGTTATTTTTCTGTCAGCCCCCTTTTTTTCCGCAGACTTTCAGAGACGCGTTTAATAATTAGAAGAACAAAAATGGAAAGAGCTTTGGAGGCTTACAGCCAGAAGCTCGGCACTTCTCGCGTGCCGTGGCCAGGATCCCTCACTTAGCCGGGGCCGAGCTCTCACGGTGCTCCTCGGCGCTGCCTTAGCAGCGTCTCTGCGCTTTAGTGACGGAGGGTTTGGGGGGTGACATTGAGAAAGGGCAATTGGACAATAAGGATTTATCTCGTTTGTACAGACACAGAGGTGAGTTCCTAAACCATCACAGGCTGAAGACCGAAAGCAGCATTCTTGACAAGCCACGTGTGCCGGGCCGGCCTCTGTGGGACCTGGGAGGGAGCACAGCGCTGCCTCTGGGGCCAGCGCGCTGCCGCTCGCCCAGTGCGTGCACTGCGGGCAAGGACGAGCTCCCGGCTGAGCCCACGCACCGTGCCTGCTCCTAACAGAACAAGCCCACAAGCCGTCTGCAATTTCACTGGGGCTAAATAGCGTAGCACCTAACAGTGCAGAGGCCTTTCAGAGAAGGGTGAGGTCTGCGCTGTGTGAGAGGCCTTTCGGTCCCTGTAAGATGCAAAATATTCTTTACTAGTTTTTCGCTTAAAAATACCTGCTTCTGATCTTTTCTAGGAAGAGGATCAAATTAACGCTCTTTGCATGGGACACTTGTTTGTTTGTTGGCACAGCTTTCCTGGTCTGTTATTTGCTGAATGTTTCCAAAATGCCAGCTGTGGTTGTTCTGGCAATGTTTTAATCTCTTCAGCAAATCAATTCATTTTAATTGAGTTTATCTAGATGATAATGAAATTACTCAACTCCGAGTCTTGCAGACTTTGTGGTGTTACTTTATATATTTTCAAATCAGTAATATATGCAAAGGCAGCAACATTTTCAGTAATTGGGTGCCTTTTTAGTACAATAGATATTACTTCTGTCCAGCTAATTGATTACATGGATTCACTCTGAGCCCTGGAAGGACTTCACCCTACTAGGGAAATTATGCCGTATACACTGAATTTAATGTCAGCATTTTTTATTTCTTATCAACACTGCACTGATGTTACCAAAAAAAATTTATATATTTTTTACGTGCCAGATCTATGCAAAAGTAATTTTCACTTTACGATGTGCAGTCGTGTGTATATATAGACATATGACTAATATAACTGTATAGAAAATCAAAGACGCAATATTGTGGGAAAAAAACAAACAACAAAAAAACCAACAAACTAATCAGAAATATAAACTTGTGTTTAATTGAAATCCTCAGTACATTTTAGTGAATGTTGGACTTCTTCTTCCATGTGGTATTTTTGTATAAACCCAGAAGACCTTATGGCATTTTTATCCTACAGCTTTCTAAGTTACAAAACTGAAGCATGCGCATAACTCACAAGTGGATCAAAGTATCGCTGTTGTGGTATGTTTGCACGAGCAGCGGGTTTGCCAAGTAGCACACAGTTGGGATTTCACATCTTAATTTTTTAGCTTAGCAAATGTCTCAGAGTCATATCCTACCACTGGAATTTACAAATTGAGATAAAAGTATCCGATATTCAATATGTTTGATAGGAAATATTCACTTACCCAGCTAACTGTAACTTTCCTGTGCGCATCCCTTTCAGATTTTGTTTTGAAATGCATCCGTTTGGAATAGTTTGCATTCAGCGCACCTTGCTTTGGTGTAGCACAGTGTCAGTAATCCACGGCTGATACTTGCTGTCATTTTATTCCTGTCTAGATTCTAAATTACAAAAAAAATGCTTTTCCATTCAATATGATTTCTTAAATCTTGCAAAATAACCCTAGCTGTAATTTTTTTCGTAAGTAAAAGGATATTAGCATAATAAGAACTTGTAGTACGTTCACTCGGCATTAAATAGGCCGGGGCATCTCAATATAATCAGGAGCAGATTTAAACTTTGCAAAGCAATGTTCTAGCATCAGCCGAGAGACACGCAGCATTAACCTCCGCCCTGAGCACTCGGCGCGTGCCGTGAGCCCCTCTGGGCCCTGCGCCTGCCCGGCACAGCGCAGGTGGGAGCCGGACCAGCCGTGCGAGGGCTGCTGGGGAAGGACCAGTCGTCAGGTATTCCTCATCGAACGAAGCTCCTGGAGGTGCCAGTCCAATGGCTTCTTCCTACTGCACCGCCATGCAGAGATTCCTTCCTTTAGTAAGAAAGGAAGGAATTTATTGTAACCACATTTTATTGTGACCACATGAAAATACCCATAAGCAGATAAGGATAGCCACAGGTTCTGGCCAGCCTCCAGGCGCTGGGACAGTCTTTGCTCACTGGCAGCAGTTCCCGAGCTGCGGGAGGATTGCTGGGGTTACTGCCTGCCACGGAAGGTTCGCAGTTTTGCTGTCCCCAGGCAGCAACAGCCGTGGTATTTTCTAGGTGTACCATTGCTGGAATTTTCAGTATTTCTGTGTGTGTAGTTAATTCACAAGTTTGTGGGGCTTCAGTGATGCCTTTCCTTCTGTAGCATCACGCCAGCAGCGACGGGAAGGTGCAGCTGTGTGTCTGCAGCAGCTG